>JASCZW010004241.1:0-59900 GCA_034211315.2 Aedes japonicus | reverse complement strand
AAGCTGGAGTGCCCATCGTGTGTAAATTTCTATAACTATCATTTTAAAATTACAGCTCGTTTCCGTTAGTATTGGTGAATCGTTTGTTGATGGCGCCACTTGCCCACCTCGAGATTTGATAGCCTGTCAATTTTAGTTTGGTGATACCTAAACTAGGTGGCGCTGTTTTTACAACGGTTTGCTTTTAAAAGTTTATTGGGGAAAAATGTTCGAGCCTGGATGTCTGTTCTCTGTGTTATTACTAAGCAACTGAAAGAGCGTTCTGTTAGCATCAAATATTTATTTTTTATCTGGCTGATAGTGGCTATATTCTGAGTCAAACTGTATTATTGAAGTACTTGTGGTACCCAAAATAATTGTGGAGTATGGATAGTAAAATCCCAAGTAAGTTGTTATGGGTCTTTCCCCATAATTGTCAGTCGTGGAATAATTATTCAAAATATATGTGATGGTCTGGCTGAACTATTTTTGATGGACACTGCTTTTTATAATTTTAAAGAAAACGGATTTAAATAAAGAAAATAGGTATATGAAGCAGCAGCAAATAACTGTTTTCCTTTGAATAAGGATAAGGAGTTCGAAAGTTTTTAGAAATCATTCAATAAGAAATTTCAGCACTCGCAAAGTAAGCGTAACCGATTTGTGTTGTCTCTCATAAATAACACATTTTTTACTGCTCAAACTTGCTAGTATATAGAAATGTGTGTTTAATCATGAAAAAATAAAAGAAAAAACAATAAGTGAAGAAAGATTTAAATTTTTATTTGTATTACCGTGTTATATAAAATAAAAATACTAAATTATTCTCACACTATGCAAACATACAGAATATGGTTTTAAAGGAGTTCTTTGATTCAAACAACTTTTTTGTATGACCTTTTTGGTGCTCAACATAGTCATGCAACTGTTTAAAAATTACTGATTTTCTTTAAATGACAAAATTATACAAATCTAATAAGACAGAAAACAGTTTTTTGGGTCCATTTAAATATTATATAACACCAGAGATGGTGTAAACAAATCTGACATCACCTAACGCGCCATATTTTATGAAAAAAATATGGGATTATCAAAGCGCTTTTAAAAGCAAAATTTTTGTGTAACGTAATATTTGAGCGCGTCCTAATAAAAAACAACCTCATTTTTGGATTCAGCGACCCAAAATTAGTTAATAAACACGTGTTTTTATTGATTTGGAGACATTTTTATGCATGACCAGCTTTTGTATGGAGTCGCCCCACTGTGCGATGTGACGTTTCAGATCAGGGATGCCATATTCACAGACATGTCTGTAAATTTGCCGACTTTTCATTTTTGTTGCAGACTTTTCTAACGATGCAGACATTTAGCAGACATTTTATTTATGTTGCAGACTTTTACAGACATTTGAAATATTTTTTAAATTCCATATAAAGGAATTCTCTGAACTTCGGATTTAAAACGTACAAGGATCTGAACAGTATTGTAGATACGGTAAGAAGCTTTGTTGAAATATTTTTTTAAATATCGTAGGTATCATTCAAAGTAGAAATCCTTGAAGAAACGAAAGCGGTGAGCCACTTGGAGACACAATGGGCCGGGAGATAAGTATCGTGTAGGCCTTTTTCGAGGTAACATGGTAGTAGGGATACTTATGATAGGGTTCAATCCCATGTGAAAAATTGTTGTCAAAGCGTTGGTAATATTGGTCCTTTGCCATTAAGTCACAACGAAAGTCAAGAAATTTACCGTAAAAACGGGTTGCTGAGTTTGTTCTAAAGCTCAGTTGGTTACTACTCGGGGGACAGAACAACAGAAAAAGTTCTGAGCTATTGAAATAAATCTTGAAACTCTGAATTTTCCAAAGTACTACAAAATGCATCATTTCAGTACATTTGTACTAGGGATTTAGAAATATATCCCTGAATTAGACCTAGATTTCTAAGAGTAAAGAAAAAAAGACCCACAATTTAGGGTACATCCTGGAAAGTTTAGAAGACGACTTCCCAGAGCTTCAGGAGGATAATTCCCTAGGAAGATTTCCTCGAAAAAAAAAATCTCCGATGGACAGGTAGAAACTTCTCAGAAGTATTGGGAGCAAGCTGTTCAAGCAAGAAGAACTTTCAAAAAATTACGACCGAACATTACCGAAGTTCAAGATCATACTTACCGGAACTTCAGGACAGAACTTCCCCAAGAATCAGGAGAGGACTTATCAGAGCTTCAGCACGAAATGGAGGGAAGAGGACTTCTTTGAAATTAGGAACTTTTCAGAGGTTTTGGAGTTCTTCTCAGAAATTTAAGATTGAACTTCCCAGAAGTTCAGAAAAAAAACTGCCCGAAATTTTCGACGCGAACTAACTAGGAAGGGAATTAACTATAATTTCTCAAAATATCAGTAAAAAAAATCTTTAGGCACATTTCAAAATTCCAGAATAAAGATTTCTCAAAATTCTTTAGAGAGAACAGAATGAATCTTTACAGGAGCATTGCGGATACTTCCTTCTAATTTGAGCACGAATTTCCCAATCGTTCCTGAACAAACTTCCTCAAATTTCTGGAGAAAACTTCCCAAAAGTTCAGAAGTCCAGGAAGAAACTTCAAGAACAAATTAAAGGGAATTTTCTTAGGAGTTTTTGAGACGACTTTCCCAAAGTTTCAATGATAATGTCCTCGCAGTTCAGGATGGGACAAATCAGAAGTTTGGAAAGAATTTGGAAAAATTTGGAAAAACTCCCCAGAATTTTAGAAAGAAACTTACCAGAGAGGGCACAACCTGTAATATCAAGAAAGAATTTTTCCGAAAATTCAGTTGAGAACTCCTCAGAAGTTCACAAGAGGTCTTTTAAGATGTTCCGAAGAGACCAACAGTTTAGTTGAAACTACCCAGAAGTGCTAGAGAGCTTCCCTAAAGGTTTTCAGCATTTCATAATGAGAACTTCTCAAAGTTCAGAAAATCTTAGAAGGACAGGTGAATACTTTTGATAAACTAGGAAGAAACTATGGGGGAGCTTTCTAGTAGTTCAAGGAAGAAGTATTGGGGGAGTTTTCTGGTAGTTCAAGCAGGAACTTCTCAGAAACTCAGGGACAAACATCCCCGAAGCTCAGGAGAATACTCCTCTCGGAAGTTCAGAAAAAACTTCACATAAGTTCAGGAAGAAACTTCTTCCAACTTCAATACGATTTTCCAAGAAATTCTGGAGAGTGCTTTCCCAAAGTTTGGCGGAAATTTCCCTCGTAGTTCAGAATGGGACTTGCTCTCTTATTACGTCTTTTCGTTGAAAGAAGTCTAATTTTGTCAGACTTTGATAGACATTCCCAGACATTTCAAATTTTTATCACAGATATTTGAAAAAAACATCTGGCATCCCTGTTTCAGATGCTTTCCATTGTAAATAATCTCGTAGTGTAGATCTCCCAATCGAGCGTAAATCCTTCCTGCAATCCATTTGTCCATTCGAGCATTTTCTGACAGAAAGTAAACCTGATCTCCTGGAGCGAATGAACGCAGGAACGAAGACTCAAATGCTGCCCGCTGCTTGTCGGAGATTTTCGTGCGGGTATCCTGCGGTATCACAAGATCCAATCATGTTCGGATGTTTCGCCCGAGGAACAGTTTCGCTCGGCGAATTCCCCGTTTCGGCATGAGGAGCTTTCCGATACTGCTGCAGAAATAAAGGGCGATACGGTCAAAATTTGGTCAATATCAACTTGACGTAGTTCTTTCAATTTTGCATTAAAAAACCTGAACACCCCTCATTTTGAAGGTGTGTGTGTGTAGAATGTTGCTCCTATTTTGATTTTGGAATTCACTCTTCAGTTGTCAAAATGCCGTCCAAGCAAGAAGAGCAGCGTATCAAAATTTTGCTCGCGCATCGCGAAAATCCGAGCTACTCGCACGCAAAGTTGGCAAAATCGGTAAAAGTTGCCAAATCAACCGTTACAAATGTAATTAAAGTGTTTGGGGAACGTTTGTCGACAGCCAGGAAGTCTGGATCGGGGGGAAATCGAAAACCGGAAGCCGCTGAGACGACAAAGAGAGTTGCCGGTAGTTTCAAGCGAAACCCTAACCTATCTCTCCGAGATGCCGCAAATAAGCTGGGTGTATCGTCTACAACCGTGCATCGAGCCAAAAAACGAGCCGGACAATCGACTTACAAGAAGGTAGTGACTCCAAATCACGATGATAAACAAAATACGACGGCCAAAGCGCGATCCCGGAGGCTGTACACGACGATGCTGACGAAGTTTGACTGCGTGGTAATGGACGACGAAACCTACGTCAAAGCCGACTACAAGCAGCTTCCGGGACAGGAGTTTTATACGGCAAAAGGAAGGGAAAGGTAGCAGATATTTTCAAGCATACGAAACTGTCAAAGTTCGCAAAGAAATATCTGGTTTGGCAAGCCATCTGTACCTTAGCAGCATTTTCATAGCTTCCGGGACTGTCAACCAAGAAATTTACGTGAAAGAGTGTTTGAATAAACGTCTGCTGCCTTTCCTGAAGAAACACGGTTGTTCCGAAATGTTTTGGCCGGATTTGGCATCTTGCCATTACGGTAAAAAGGCCATGGAGTGGTACGCCGCCAACAACGTGCAGGTGGTTCCCAAGGACAAGAACCCTCCCAACACGCCAGAGCTCCGCCCAATTGAGAAATACTGGGCTATTGTCAAGCGGAACCTAAAGAAGACCAAAAAAACTGCTAAGGACGAGCAGCAGTTCAAGGCAAACTGGCTTTCTGCGGCGAAGAAGGTGGACAAGGTGGCTGTACAAAATCTGATGGCAGGGGTCAAGCGTAAGGCCCGCCAATTCGGATTTGGAAAAGCGGAAGCCTAACTGAATATTTTTCCTGAATTTTAAACTAATTGAACTTGAAAAAGAAATTTAATTTGATTTTTTAAATAAACGATTTCACCGATTTACACGCGTTTTCCCTTGACCAAATTTTGACCGTATCACCCTTTATGTTGAGATTGGCTTGTAAAGTTTGACTCGTTGGCTTCCATGGCTTTCAGTGCACTTTTAACTGTCTGGACGTAGCGCTCGGCTTGACCATTTGTTGCAGGATGATATGGGGCGGAAGGCTTGTGATATTTAACACCACTCTTCTCCAGAAATGCTTTGAACTCCGCAGCGGTAAACTGCGGACCGTTGTCCGATACGAGTGTTACTGGTGCTCCTCCATACGTCGAAAAGAGTTCGTCGAGAATCTTGATCGTGGCAGCTGTTGTTGTAGAGGTGGTGACATTTGCTAAACGCATCGACGATTATCAGCAGCATTGCACCTGCTACGGGACCAGCGTAATCAACGTGAATACGTTCCCACGGACCGTTTGGATATTCCCAATGGTGGCTTCCGAACTTTGGCGGTGCTGGTGCGTGACGGGCACATTCTTTACACGCTTTTGCCATTCTTTCAATGTCCGAGTCGATTCCGGGCCAGTAAACGTAGGGACGTTCTAGTCCTTTCATTTTCACGACGCCAAAGTGCGCTATGTGCAGATCGTTCAGGATTGCCTGGCGAAGTACAGCTGGAATGACCACTCGATGTTCGAAGAGCAAGCAGTCAGCAGCTATTGTGTGTTTCGATTCCGGGGCCTTGAAGCCAGACTGTGTAAGATTGCGACCTAATTCCAATTCCCGAACAATTTGTCCAAGCTGAGGGTCCTTCCGGGTTTCACGCGCTATGTTTTTGGCTTGCACTGGCAGCTGCTGAATTTGGAGGTGCGCAAACTGTTCGAATTCATCCTCTGTATCTCCTCCCCCGCTAGACAAGCTATTGACGCCGGACTGTGTTGCTTTGCTCGGAATCCGGGAACAGTAATCAGCATTGGTATTCAGGTTGGTTGGCTTGTAGACGACGTGGAAGTTGAAATGTGCAAAGTAATCGGCATAGTTGGCCATTCGGCTGATGCAGAGCGTAGGCAGGGACTTTTCTGGATGCAGTATCTGCATGAGGGGCTTATGGTCCGTAATCAAGGTAAATTTACGAGCATACAGATAGTGAAAAAACCGTTTGACCGCCCACACAATTGCTAGGGCTTCTTTGTCAATTTGGGGGTAACGTTGCTCCGTTTTAGACATCGTACAACTGGCATACGCTATGGGCCGCTCCGTTCCATCGCTCAGCTGATGTGAAAGTACGGCTCCCAATCCTGTTTTGCTCGCATCCGTTGCCAAAATGAGCGGTAATGCTGGATCATACGGCATCAAAACTTGCGGTGAAATAAGCGCCTGTTTCAGATCTCGGTACGCCTTGTCTGCTCCTGGGGTCCATTCGAACGTGTCGGTTGCTAGCATATCCCGAATACTTCGAGCCCGAGATGAGAGATTCGGGATGAATGCACTGTAGTAGGTCGCCTTGCCCAGGAAAAGTGCATCACGGACTGCTTCGATGTGTTTGTCTGATTTGTGAAGGCCATGCCGATCGATTCTGTGCCCAAGGCAGTCAAGAGATGAGGTTGCGAAGATGCATTTGGATTTATTGAGTCGTAGTCCGTTTTGCTTTAGCCTGTCCATGGTCGCTGCGAGGGCTACTAGGAGATCATTAAAGTTGTCTGCGGAGACGATGATGTCATCGTAAAAGTTGACGACGTTATCCAGGCCATGTAGGACTGTTTCCATTCGGCGTTGCCAAATAGCGGGTATATTCGCTGCGTGGGGCGAATGAGACCATGCGTCACCGTATTGAGGGTGAGCACATGACGGAACTCATTGTCGATCGGAAGATGCGTATAAGCGTCGGTTAGGTCGAGATGACAGAACAAAGAAGCCCCTTTCATCTTGTTGAAGAGTGTTTCGACCTTCGGTGTTGGATGTTCGTCGACTATCATCCTTGGATTGACGGTAGGCTTGTAATTGCCAGTGATTCGGATGCTTCCGTTTTTCTTCACTACGATGTGAGTCGGTGACGCCCATTCCGAGTAGTCCACGTTCTCGTAGAAACCATGCGGTGATTTTTTTGTCGATTTCAGCTGCGTAGCGATCTCGAAGAGCAAGTGGTACATCCCGGTGCCTTGGCAAAGATGGGAGATACTCCTGGTTTCATGTGCACTTTTGCTGGTGGTCCGCTCAGCATTCCGGGAACTTCACTAAAGATCTCCTCGTAGTGGCCCAGCAGTTCGGACAGCTGCGCTTCTTGCATTGGAGTGAGTTCGGTGGAAGTGACTGCGTTGACAGATGTCTCCGGAGCAAACATTTCGTTTATGTTAATCTGATCAGCGAACTGGGCGATCCATTCACGCCCAAAGAGAGGATCGGATTCTCCCAAAACGACATAAACGTTCAACTTACGTGATGCTGATCCAACCGCGACTTTCACGGGAATGCGACCAAGGCAGTTAATTCGATGGCCCGAATAACTTGAGAACTGCCTGTCTGACGGAAGCAGAGAAAATCTTGGCTTGATTCTCCTCAGCTTAGACTTCAAAATAATTCCACATGGCACTCCCGTATCCAGCTCCACTTGCAGGCGATGTCCATCGATTTCAACGTTAATCATTTTCTTCCCGGTCGCTGTTACATCGTGGATCTGTCCCAGTGTCTGTACTACGTCGATTTCGGAGGCTGGATTCTCTGACAATTCTACTTGATCCATGGAGTTGTGGTACCTTGAACGACCCGTTCGGCATACCTTGGCAATGTGGCCTTTCTTGTTGCACGTATTGCACCTTGCTTCACGGAACCGGACATTGGTTCCGCATGTGTTGTTCTCCGCAGCCGTTACAGAAGCTTGATCCGATGTTCCGATGACTGCCCGTTGGTTGATTTCCATCCGATGATTCTCGCCGATGCGGCTGCTGCTGTGGTGTTGGTGCAGCCCGACTGTACTTCCTAGTCCTTGGAGTTTCGTATCCTAGCTTATTCATGTCTTCCGGTTCCATCGATGATGTTCCGGTGTTGACTTCCCGTGCCGTGTTACGGGTTGCTTCCAGTGTGTGCGCGATTTCGTATGCGGCCTTAAACGTTGCTGGATTCTTCGCGATGATTTCGTCGCACAGATTTCTTGCCTCGAGCCCGTGAAGAAACTGTTCAATCAGCATCCGGTCTAAAAATTGGGCGACAGATTCGCCCTTATTCTGCACGATGTGTCGAAATTTGATGCTATCGACGAATTTGTATTTTTAGCGATCGAAGTGGTCGGAGAGTGTGGTGCGCAAATCTGCGTAAGTGACGTCGGCAGGGTCATGGGGACTCACCAGGAATTTCAGTGCGTTGTTGAGCTCAGCCCCCATGTGCACTCTGGCATAGTTCGCGTACTGGGCTTCCGGAATGAGGCTCAGCTGCAATGCCCACTCGAACCTCTTGAAGTAGTCGGAGACGGACGCATCTTCCGTGGAGCGGTATTCTGACATGGTAAACGGAGGTACCTTTGGTGATGGGCCAGCGTGATTTGCGGCTGGATCCGGATCCGTTTGCTGTGCGACGCTTCCAATTGATGCCTTCAGAGCCTGAGCGATCATTTGCGAGAGCGCCTCCATGAGTTCAGGGGTCACTTGAGCCATTTTGCTCTTCCGAATTGCGTTTTCCTGCTGGTCCTAACCTCACTCTTTAACCGCTGGAGATTGTTGCGAATAATCCCACTTCTGACACCAAAAGTTATGTTCTTGTGGGTGTTTCCGGCAAAGAATTATATTACGGTTCGAGTAGCTCAACAAATCGTTTAAATAATTCGGACGGATTAGAAGAAAATATTCTTTTAGTTTCGATACGCGTCACGCGGTTTTCATTTTATTGATTCATACTGACATTAACTCATACACTGGGAAAAATGGTTGATTCGAAAAAGTAAGGAAACATACATAACATTCGACTTCAATATTCCTGCGATTACATCAGACCTCGTTGAATCAGCAATCCGGAAGCTGAAACTCTCAAACGTGGCAGGACCCGACGGAATCCCTTCTTGTGCACTAAAGAATTGCTCTGCAGTGTTTACGATTCCTCTTTTGAAGATTTTCAATATCTCGTTACGCCAGGGAAAATATCCAACACGTTGGAAATCTTCGTTCATGTTCCCGATTTTCAAGAAAGGAGATAAACAAAATGCCGATAATCGCTCCATGCCTGCTCAAAAGTCTTCGAGATCATCGTCAACGACTTGTTGTTCGCTAGTTGCAGACACTACATCTCTCCTGAACAACATGGAGTTCACCCCAGAAGATCGATTTCTACCAACCTTGCACCTTTTGTTCTGGATCTCAAGTCGACGTTGTTTACACGGATCTCAAGGCTGCTTTCGACCGGGTCGACCATACTATACTTTTGGCAAAGCTAGACAAACTTGGTGTGTCAAATAACTTAGTTCGTTGGTTCAAATCTTATCTACCGGATAGGATACTCTGTGTGAAGATCGGCTCAGCTCAATCGAGCTACTTTACTAATATGTCGGGCGTACCTCAAGGCAGCAACTTGGGACCACTGCTGTTCTCAATTTTCATCAACGAGGTTGGACTGACACTTCCACCTAACTGCAGGTCATTCTATGCAGACGATGTGAAAATTTATGTGGTTGTGCGATGCTTCGCCGATTGTTTACGACTACAGCACATGATCAGCAGCTTTGAAGAGTGGTGTTCCAGGAATTTCCTCACTCTGAGTGTTAGTAAATGCTTCATTATCACATTGCATCGAAAATTGCACCCAATTGCGTTTGATTACATGATAAACAATCAACCTCTGCAGAAAGTTGATACTGTTCGTGACCTTGGAGTCACGCTTGACTCCGGTTTGACAGTTAGACAACACTACACGGATGTTTAAGATCTCCGACGAGTTTCGTGATCCCACCTGTCTGAAAGCATTGTGCTGCTCTCTCGTGCGTTCTATCCAGGAATTTGGAGCCTTGGTGTGGTGCCCGTATCAAAGAATCTGGATTACGAGGATTGAAGCAGTCCAAAGAAAATTTGTTCGTTATGCTCTCCGTCATCTGCCGTGGAATGATCCTGTCAACCTTCCAGCGTACCAGGATCGTTGCTCACTCTTGGGTATTGAAACCTTGGAGCATACGCGTACAGTCATGCTAGCAGTTTTCGCAGCAAAAGTGCTACTAGGTGAAACCGACTCTCCAGGAATTTTGGCCGAACTGTTCATCTACGCTCCTGAACGAGTTCTGCGAACAAGAAATTTTCTGCAGCTCGGAACTCGTGCAGCAAACTATCCAATTCGATTCATGTCATCGCGCTTCAATGAACTCTACGCTCTGTTTGACTTTAACTGTTCCGCTGAGACCTTCCGTCACCGGATTCAGCGTAGTTGGATGACGAGACGCTAGTTCAGAAATTGTGGCATTTACTACGTACTGGCACTAATGGCGAAGACACTAGATGACTGATTCCATCACCACAGATTATTTTAAGTTTACTGACAATTTTTGTGTGTACTAGAATTAATTTAGTTTTGCTTGCTTTGTATTCCTTCTATTCATGTTGATTTATGTAGTGTACGATTTAGAAATAGGGGGTTTTTACGCCACATGGCTTTTCCACATTCCAATAAGATGTTACATCAGTTGGAATTATATCAATAAACAAATAAATAAATAAATAAATAAAAATCATTACCAAAACCTGGCTTGCGACTTTTCAGGATTTCTACCCATACTGCCCACTTAGGAAAACCCTGCGAGATCCAAGTTCCTCCGGAAAGTGGCCACACTCAAACGTTTTCCAAAACCTGGCTTGCGACACATCAAACTTCATGATTTTGAAAAAATAGGTCTGCGGAGGACATTCTGAGGATGTTTGACCACACTGGCCACTCTAGCCCTGCAGTATCCGAGTTCCTCCGAAGAAGTGGCCATATTCAAATTGTATACTGGTGAGCTGGTAAAGAAACGCACATTTTATTGCATCAAAGCGTAACGGAATTCAGAAAAAAAAGCATGAAGAGTATGGATGGATTATGACAGTAAGGCGAGGTCTTCTTTGTTCAATCTATTCTACGAGCATAAGCAGTACGATTAAGTTTTCCGGGAAAATGCTTTGGTTGTCCTCTGAAGACTAAGTTTTGCAAAATTATGAAGTTTGTTGTGTCGCAAGCCAGGTTCGGAGGAATTTGGATACCACAGGACCTCCCTAAGTAAGGAGTGTATCGAATATAAGCTATCCACATACATTTGCGTTGTACGCATGTATTTGTGATGGTTTTTTATGCTCTGAACACTGCATGATTTGCGTTTGACTGTCAGCTTTCTTTTGTTTATTTGTTTGTGCGGTTCAAATTCTGCGTTTTCAAAATGTCGCGTATTGAAAAAGAAGTGAAAATTAAGGTTCTGGACACATGGCTAAGTAGGGTATTACTATGCAAAAATTGGCGAAGCGGTTTGGAATTCATCATGCGAGTGTTAAAACCATCATTAATAAGTTTGGGGAACACTATTCTTTGGATGAGCTACCAGGAAGAGGCAGAAAACCCGGTTCTTCCAACCCGAAACTGGAGCAGAAAGTGGTATCTCTAATCATGAAGAACAAATCAATGTCAATACGTGATTTGGCCAAAAAAGCAGGAACGAGTGTCGGAATGATCCAGCGTATCAAGAGACGAAACCACCTGAAGACCTACAAGAAGCAGAAAATCTCGAAACAAAGTGCAGAACAGAAGAAGCGAGCAGCAACAAGGGCCCGGAAATTGTATTCGCGTCTTTTGCAGCGTCCGGATGCATGCGTTTTGATGGACGATGAGACCTATGTAAAGGAGGACTCAAAAACCCTTCCAGGTGCACAATACTTTACTGCCGTCGTTGGGGAGGATGTGAGCGATGCGGACAGGTCGATTCAAGTGGAGAAATTCGGTCGAAAGGTACTGGTATGGCAAGCAATATGTTCCTGTGGTTTGAAGTCAACCATTTTTTACACTACCGGAACTATAAATGCGGAAATCTATCGATCTGAGTGTCTCCAGAAGAGATTGTTGCCTTTATATAAGAAGCATAGTACACCTCCACTGTTTTGGCCGGATTTAGCGTCGGCTCACTATGCCAAAACCACTCTCAATTGGCTTGCGGAAAAGGGTATAAATTTCGTTGAGAAAAATATCAATCCACCAAATTGCCCTCAGCTTCGACCCATCGAACGTTACTGGGCAATCGTGAAGAGGGTCTTCAAGAAGACTGGTAAGGCAGCTGGGAACATGCAGGAGTTCAAAAAAAATTTGGGCTCAAGCGTCCAAAAAATGCGATGCAACACTTGTCCGGAACTTGATGAAGAGCATTCGATCCAAAGTTCGAAAATTCGTGAAGGAATAACTTAAATTTCACCCGGTCTTCATTATGTTCAAGTTTAACCTCGTACAATAAAGGATCAATTTTTTGTATGAATAAAATATCGGTTTTCAACATAATTTGAAAGAAAGTTTGTGGATAGCTTATTTTCGATACACTCCTTAGCTAGTATGGTCAGGAATCCTCAGGATGTCCTCCGAAGACCTAGTTTTGCGACTCAAAACTAAGTTAAAATGGCTGGCCTTGTAGTGGTAAATTTTAATTGAATAATTGAGCGTCTTTCGTTAAACAAGGTTGCTGCTGCTTTGACGGATTGAAACCAACAGTAGACAGCACTAATGAGCCTTTTTATAACCTCATCCTTGCCTTAAATGAGACCTGAAAAAGGCAACAGAGAACCTCAAGGAAACATCAGTCCACTGCGCCATTGCTCCGGTGAGCGCACTTCGGGTTTCATATTGAGAAGTTTTATTAAAGTCACTAGAAATCAATTTGGTTTTATTATAACAGTAAGAGGTGCCAATAGGTTCAAAGTCTAAGTCAAATTAACGAGAACCTACAGAGCTTTTTGACAATGATCTTATAACCTCGTCGTCTAAAATTCCCTTTAATCCTATCAAAGGTTTTATTTTGACTTTATGAACTCGTAAAATGCTGTTTTGGAACTCTTTCAAATTATCTTATTATGGTCTGTTGAAAAAACATTTTAAAACCATTTTGCTTCCAGTAAATGCATTAAACGGCAAATTGGCATTGATAAAAGTCACGAAATGACCAACTAGTTTTATGGTAGCCATTGCGAAGATAAATTGGCTTTTTGGCAAAACTGTGATTTCGTCCAATCACCATATTAAAATATATGAAATAATTGAAATGTGGAAAAATAAATTACAAATTTTAAATGTCAATGACTCTGCAGATCAAAGACCGATGTTGGCATTCTTTTTGATAACCTTATTGACCATAAATTTACAGGAAATTATGATTATTTTTTTAATATATTCGTTTCAATTTTGATTTTTTTAATTTAAACTCGCATAATCTCAGAGGCGCATTTATTTTCGGCTCTTATCGTGCCAATATTCAAAAAACTCAATTTGTTTCTGATATTTTGCCATCAAACAAAATTTCCCGCTACACTAGAACTTTTTTTTTCGATATTATTTACTGTCGTACGAATCAGAAGAGCAGAGATTCGAACAAAGCAGAACAACAATAACCAACCACGATAACTCCGTGAAGTTTGACAGCATTGGCAATTTGGCCCTATGTTGGGTTTGATGGCAGCTAATAGGTTTTATGAAGGGTCTCAAGTGGTCATAACATAACTAGAACATTCTTAAAATCTTTATGGTCTTGTAAAGGTTTTATACATATGTTTTGAAAACCGTCTATAGAGTTGGCTACTTTGTACATTTTTTAGCTTCAAATGTGCAAAGAGGAGGTAGACAAAACAGTTTTGAATGTAGTTTTATCAACAAAGCCGGGAGGAGTGCTATACGGTTGGAATTAAACTATAATTGTAACTCGGACTAGGTACACTGCAGGTTTATGATATGGGTTTTGATAATAAGACCTAATTAACTTCTGTTGAGATCAAACAGGCCACTGATATTTATCTTTTTTTAAGGGTGAGAATCTTGCATTTTGGAAATTGCTCTTACAAGAATTTGAAACATTTAAGAGAAGGGACATCTTGTTTCAATTACTTGGCTATTTCTTGAGTCTTTTTTCAAATGGACGTAAGTCGAAAAATTGTAAAGAAACCCGTTGTTCGTTGAAGGTTATTACGAAGTCATGTACTTATGCCTATTTCAAACGAACAATTTGATGGATGATTCTTGAATTTTTTAACTAACTTGTTGCTAAACGCTGCAACATCACATTTTCATTTTTTGGGAATAATATGGATACGTAATATAGTATAGTATGTTGAAAAAGAAATAGCGAAACTTGGTTATATCATTTGAACTCTCCTAAACGACGCATTAGTAAAAGGCTTTATACAAAAAGTATAAAGTACGTTTTATATGATACTACGTATAACGTGAAGTATTTTTTAATAGTTCAAGCAGGAATATTCCAAAAAAATCAGTACCAAACATCCTTAAATTTCAAGATCATACTTCCCGACAGTTTAGACGAGAACTTCCTCGAAAATCAACGAAGACTTCTCAGAGTCCAGCAAGAAGTTTAATGAAGAGAACTTCGTAAAAGCTTGGAACTTTCTAAAGGTTCTGATGTTTTTTTTCCAGAAAGTCAAGATGCAGAAGCTTAGGAAAAAACTACACTCAATAGCAAAAAAAAACCCGAGTAAAATTTCTGCTTACAAAACTGGACATGTTCAACCTTCTGTAACTTTTTTAACTATCAATACTTTTTGCTGAAAATTTCACAACGTTATAATCGATATATTTACCAAATGTAACCATAATGTAAATAAAGCTTATAAACTTGAAATTATGACAACATACATGAAAATATTCAAAAATCCATATTTTTGTGACAAATTTTGCGCGGCTCTTCTTTTGCTACTGAGTGTAAACAAGGAAAGTTTTACCTATCATTTCTCAAAAATTCAGAAATAATTACCACAACCCTCAGGACGAAACATGATTCTGAAAGTTCAGGAATGAACTTCTCTGAAGAATAGCTAAGGACTACCAAGAGATTCTGGAAAAATCTTCCCAAATTTTTTTTTGAACTTCCCAGAAGTACTGGAAAGTTTCTCCGAGGTTCAGTATAGAATATTTCAGAATTTCTGATAGAGGATCTCTCTAAATACAGGAACAAACCTCTTCAAAGAACAGAGAGAAATTTTTCAGAAATTACTTCCAAGAAGTTGAAGCAAGAATTTATCAGAAATTCAGAATCAAACTACCCCGAATTTCTCGAGAAAACTTCCCAAAAGTCCAGAATCGAACTTCTCAGAAGCTCAGGCTGAAACCGCCAAGAAATTTAAGGAATTTTCCTAGAATTTCTGGAGAAGACTTTCCCAAAATGTTTGGTCAATTTTCATCAGACTTCAGGATAGGACTTAACAGAAGTTTAAAAAGAATAAACTCAGGAAACCACTTCCGTAAATTTGAGGAAGAAAATGACCAGTGAGGCACTCTCTATAAGTTCATATGAAATTTCTCGAAAATTTCAGGAATTGAATATAGGAAGTCCCTAAAGTGTCGAAAGAAACTTCCCAACAGTTTAGTTGGTACAACATAGAATTTTAAAATGAAGCTTTCCTGAAAATCAGGAATTCTTAGGATTTCAGGTTAATACTTTTTAGAAAAACAGGAAGAAACCGCCCAGAAATACGGTACATACTATCTATTAGTTCAAGCTGGAATCTATCAGAAATACAGAAATTAACTTCCGCGATGCTCAGGAGATAAATTCCGTGAAGACCAGAAGAGGACTTCTCAAACATTCAAAGAAAACTTTCAACAGAGAACTTTCCCAAACTTTTGGAGCAAACTTCTTCGCAGTTTAGAAAAGGAATTGAAAGAAGTTTAGAAAGTAACTGATTTCGGGAAAAAACTAACATAATGTTTTGGAAGGAAAGGTTGAGTTGTTAAATGTGAATTCTCGAGAACATCAGGAGTGACTGTCAAGAAGTTCGTGAAAAAACTTGCCAAAAGCTCAGGAGGAAAAAACATCTCAGCCCAGAATTTCAAGCAATGAGCTTTGTGGAAGATCAGGAGAGAGTTTCCCTGACATTGAAGAAATAATGACTGATTCACCGAAAAAGCCGTCATTCATATGATTATAATGATTTTCAATGCTAATGACACAATATTAAAGTACGGTAAACATCACATTCCCAACCGTTAGCGTCGTACTATAAGCTGGGACACAAACTCACGTAGGGCCTGCAATTCCTTAGTTCACATCTCACTTCGTTTGAGAAATTCGATCCTCAATTCTGAAAAATGTCGAATCACTCAGCGATATAGCAATGAAGCAAATGTCGCTCGCACACACTTGCATGGCTTCGTATATTTCATAAAGACGAACAAACTTGATGAGAGGTAGATCGGAATGTGATGACGAGTGAAAATAAAAATAAAACACTTGACAGCGGAATTCCAACGATGTCCAATAGCATTGCGGCATTTTGTAGTATTGTCTCACCCATATTGAAAAGTTGTTGATGGTTTAACAAAGACCCAACGGTTGCTTCGATTGTAGAGGTACTACGCACACAGCGCTAAATTTGTTTCGAGGAATCTGTGTGCTTCCAACCGCTCGCACATACTTGCATGTCTTTGTTTATACCATAAAACGCTGCTTATGATGGGAAAAATTGTCTGATCCGAATCATGCGGATTTGTCAAAATATGATTGCCAAAACTGCAATTGCATTTTTTGCCACTCACAACAAGAGATGACGTATTGGAATTATGTCCCTAAAGTACTTCTTAACGCACAATTTCAATACACAGAAAAAAAAAACTCTTGTAGTAAAAACTACAATTTTACCCGACTACGCCTATCTTTAAAACTACCATGAAATATCAGTTCAATTTACTACGTTTATGGTAAAACCTTCAACGTTTGTGGTATATTTGACAGACCTCATATTGATATCAACCACACCATGGTTGATCTAATCGCAGGCATGGTAAAATCAAACGCATTTATTGTCAGCTGAAAATTGTTGGTGTTTGCGCTTTATTTAACCCTCGAAATGGTAGTTTCTACTGCAACTTTTTTTTTGCGTGTATATTTGCACATGGGATTTGAACATTTATCCTTGAGCAAAATGGTTAATGAAATAAGTTCTAGATTCCAAAAAGTATCGAAAATAAACTACCCACAATTTAGGGAACATCCTAGAAAGTTCAGGAGAAGACTTCACAGAGCTTCAGAGATATATTTTTTAGAAGTTCAGGAAGATATTTCCTTGAAAAAAACTTCTTCGAAGGTCAGGCAGAAACTTCTCAGACGTATTGGGAGCTTATAAGTATAGGGAGAAGTATAGGGGATAGTTTAAACAGGAATATCCCAAAAAATTCAGTACCAAACATCCCCGAATTTCAAGATCATACTTCCCAGAAGTTCAGGCGAGAACTTCTTCTAAATTCAGGCGAAGACGCGAAGTTTAAAGAAAAGGACTTCTTAAAGGTTGAAAATTTCTAAAGGTTCTGGAGTTCTTCCCAGAAACTGAAAATGCAGAAGTTCAAGAGGAAACATAACAGGGAGGGTTCGAGCAAAGGATTATACCAAGTAGATAACAAGTTCAAACACCAGGTTATCATATTTTGATCACTGAATATGTTATCATTGCGGCTGAATAAACAGCCAAAATAACAGAATGAATAACAAAAAAGTACTCCTTCGATATCAAAATAATAACTAATTTTGTTATCACTGCGAACAAATTGATAACAAATCCTGTATTGTAAGCAATTTTATTTAAATGGTAGCAAATTATGTTATCAATTTGAAATCTAATTCTCATGCTAATAACTGAAATTTTTTTTTTGATTAATAGCAAAATTTCTTGTTAATATATGCTGGAAATATTTATAGTTTTACAGTTCAACTTATAACGTTCATAAAAAATAGTATGTTCAAAATGATAACATATGATAACAAAATTTTCCAAAGGTGATAACTAAATTTGTTATGCGATAACAGCGGAAATCAAAACGATAACTGGGATAACAGAACTTGTTACTTATATGATATCAGCTTGTTATTTTCCTTTGCTATGGGGCATTGCCTATAATTTCTCAAAAAATCGGAAATAAACGTCCTCCAAACTCAGGACGATACATCTTGTTCAGGAAAAAACTTCTCTGAAGTTTAGGAAAGAACTTCCAAGAGATTTTGGAAAAAGAAACTTCCGGAAAGCTTAGTTGGAACTTCCCAGGAGTGTCCGAAAGGTTTTCCGAATATCAAAGAGAATATTGTAGAATTTTAGAATGAGTATTTCTTGAAGTACAGGAAGAAACCTCTTCAAAGTACAGAAACCAATTCTCTAGAAGGTTAGAAGGTACTTCCTAGGAGTTTGAACAAGAATTTCTCAAAAATTCCGGAACAAACTGCCTCGAAGCTCAGAAGAAAACTACCCAAAAGATTAAAAGTGGACTTCTCAGAATTTCAAGCAGAAACTTTCAACAAATGTAAGAGAATTTTCCCTAGAATATCTGGAAAGGATTTTCCCAAATTTTTGATAAAATTTTCCTCGCACTTCAGGATGGGACCTATCAGAGGCTAAGAAAGAATATGCTCAGGAAAAGACTTCCCAAAATGTCAGGAAGGGAATGTACAGTAGAGGGTACTTCAGGGTAGTTCAAGAAGGAATTTCTCAAAATTTTTAGGAATTGTTTCCGAAGGAAACTTCTCAACAGTTTAGTTGGAACAACCCAACATTGCAAAAGAGCTTCCTTGAAGTTTAGAAGCGAACATGCCAGAATTTCAGAATGAAACTTCTCTGAGGATCAGGAATACCCAAAAGTACAGGTATATACTTTTAAGACAAAGAGGAAGGGACTTTCCAGAAATATGGAGCGTACTTCCTGTCAAGTAGTAATTTATCAGAAATTGTAGAATAAACTTCCCCGATGCTCAGGAAAAATTTTCTCTGAAGTTCAGATAAGGCTTCACAAAAGTTCCAGAAGTAACGTTCAATAAATATAAAAAGATTTTCCTAGAAATTCTGGAAATAACTTTCACAACGTTCTGGGAAAAATTTCTCCGCAGCTTAGGATGGGACTTATCAGAAGTTTAGAAAGTTACTAGTTCAGAAAAAAACATACCAAATGTTTTTGGAAGGTATGCTTGGGTTGTTCAATGTGAATTTCCGAGAACAACAGGAGTGACTGCCAAGAATTTCATGAAAAATCTTGCAAAAGGTTCGCAAGAAAGAAATTTTAGCTTAGAATTTCAGCAATGGGCATTGCAGAAAATCAGTAGAAAGTTTCCCTGAACTCACTGACGAATAGACGAAGGAGTGTAAACAAAAATCATTCATCAGATCATAATGAGATTCATGGCTCATGACACAATTTTAAAATATGGTAAACACCATCCGTTTGCATCGGACTATAAGCTGGGACACTAACTCATGTAAGAATTTCTATTCCTTGGTTCCCATCTTCCTTCGTTTGAGAAATTTGATCCTCGATTCTGAAAAAAAAAATCCCATTGAGCGCACTAGAAGCGAAAAAAAAACTTTAATGCTCTATCAGAAGGTCATTAGAGAAAAAGTCATTGAAGAGCGATAGATCACTGCTTATATTTACAGTAACCTTTTAATTTTACATTTTTATTAGTGTGTTAATTAGTTGACAATAACTAGATAATATCTTTGCTTCTGAATCATGTTTGAAATTGATATTGACACTTGTCCACACATTAATTCATACCTTCCTCAAAAATACGTCAAACCGCAACTTAGGAACAGAGTCTCAATGAGTTGTTCTGAATAACAAAAACATTAGCGTAGTTCACAAAACAAAAGTAAAAATGTAAGTCCTTCATCTTTGACTGTCAGTACTATCAGACTGTTGAGACGCTGTTGACACTGGCTCTAAAGGTGTTACATTTTCAAGTTTGCTTTTCTTTTTCATGTCCACTGTTTTGTATGGTGTCGATTCGTCCTTTTGTAATTAAGTTTTTCAGTGTGTGTTCTACAGTCTTTTGTAGTTTATTTCGTCAGTTATGAACTGCGAAAGTATTTTTGGGCAGTTTTCTCGAATCAAAAATAAATTGTCATAATGTCGTTGAGATATTTGCATTCAAACAGTTTTAGTAATGTCTGATGTTACAATTAGCATTAGCAATTAGTCATTAGCAAAAATCTCACGACGAAGCAAACTCGTCAACCACCACTCACTCATCTGCCTGCTGTGACCGCAAATGTGCAGCCCATTGCCAATCTTCATTAATGCAAACTACCCACATATTAATGACGCCAGATTACCTTTCTCTCCGTTAATCCTCGATTATTTCGTCTCATTTCTCCTCTTCTTCTCCTTCTCCTTCTTCCAGGGATCAAAACTTCGGCTTGAACGAACTGGCAGCGATTCAGGGATGTGCGGAACGAGTTCAACCAGGATGACATCAACGACGAACCGTCATCGACCAGCAAAGATCGAGGTAAGTAGGTGGTTTGCTGCTTTCCCGCTATCTCTCTCTCTCTCTCCTACACACACACATACACACACAAACATACCCTTTCGATTTTTTTTTGTTTTATTTTGTTTTGATTTTTTTTTGTGTATGGCATATCACGTTTATGGTTGTGCCGTGTCGTTGTTTGGCATTTCGCTACTCCACTCAATATCTTTCACTTTCGGTTCGATTCGTACTTTTGTTTTTACATGTTTCTTTTTTTTCTCTCGCTTAAATCCTACCGTTTGAAGTTGAAATCGTGTAACCGTTTTGTGTTTCTTATTGTTTTTCATCCCACAATTTGTTGCTTTATTTTGTGTTATCCTTCAGCAGTCATGAAGTTTCAATTTTTATTGCGCTCTTATACTCGAGAAGTAATCGAATTAGCCGATTTGATCGGTTTCTAAAAACAGGAAAACAAAGTTTTCAAATCAATTAACTCTGGTGCTTCGGTAGTTGAAGTTATTCATTGCTGCGGTTATGCTTGTGCCGTTGAAACATCAATTGAAATCTCCGACTTTCGATGATAGGGTAATTCGCAGTGCTACTGTCTCTGTGCTTGGGGAACAGATTTTCAATTTTGCATAGTTGGATTTAAGCTCGATCAGCCGGATTGGATTAGAGGAAAAGGTGTGTAACTTGGTTCCATTGTGTGTTGCAGTGCCAACCACAATAATTCATCAATCGTGGTAGCACTTTTCCTTTTAAGTCCTCTTCAGGTACCACCCGGCTTGCTTCATTTGGGTGAAACCTAAATCAGCTCGTGCACTCATTTATGACGCGATTCCACTTTGCCTTCAGCAGGCCGCATTCCGAATGTTGCTCAAGTAAGATCTTACTGCAGCGATGGAGGTAACCGGATTAAGGAGCTCAAGCGTTTTAGTGATGCTCTATGGTCTTACCGACGAACAGATGGATCTAGGTAGGGCGTTTTGTAAGACTAATGAGCATGTTTAAATGATGGTGATTTTATTAAGTTTGATGGAAGCTTGCTTGCTGGGCTGCGCTGCGCGTCGAGTTTGTTTCCAATTCAGTGGCTTTCGTAGCAAAAGTTGCATAATTCGTTACGAATGGAAAATTGTTTGCTTTGCTGGTTGCTTGCCTTGTACTGGTCGTTAGATGGGTGAATTAAATATTGATCGTTTAACGCCTTTGAATCGTTTCGAGGGGTGATATTTCAAAACCTATGCATCCTGCTTCAAAGTATTTGAAGCAATAAAATTTGTTGACGTTTATAGTGAATTCAAAATTTAATATTGTTGGACAATATAACATTTTATAAAGGTAATATTATATAGGTATATTGTGTAACTCCCAAGTTTGTTTAAGAGATCTTTCACGCTCGCTATTTCAATATTTTTAAATTGAAGATTTTTAACTTCAATAAATTTATTCGTGACTTAACCGTTTCTTATGTTATTATTTGCGACTTTGATAAAAAATTATGTGTGTTAACCGTGATCCTGAAACCTCTTTCAACTAGATAGTATTTGTTTTAATAAAATTGAAAAACTTAATTGAAATTGATATTTTTATTCTTCATTATTCTAAAGGTAAAACGTATTTTTTTTACTATACTGTCGTGTAATTTAGAATGATGTCTTAGTCTTGAAAAAATCAAGGTAGTGCTCATTTATATTGTCCAACAATTCAGTATTTTTTAGAACTTTTCCAGAGATTCTTAAATTATTTATACTCTTTATAAAATGTTTTCCAATAAGTATTTACCTGTACCATGACTGCACTTCGCCAGCCTCGCTGTACGCGGAGAGTCCACTGGTCGCCTTCTACTTGATCGATCCACCTTGTTCGTTGCGTGCCTCTTCTTCTTTAACGCCCTGTCGTCGACATTCCTACCACATACCCAGCCCATCATAGTCGACCGATTTTAGCGATGTGTACGATGGGAGGTTCTCGAGCAACTGATGCAATTCGTGGTTCTTTCGGCTCCTCCACATCCACCGTAGATCGAACGCAGCACCTTCCGTTCAAAGACACCTCCACTAGCAATGTCCATGTTTCGTGGCCGTAGAGAACTACCGGTCTAATTAATGCCATAATGCGCCTTTGCATCTTTCTGCTGGTGTCGTTATCGACGGTCACCAATGAGCCCAGGTACGAATTCGTCTACTACCTCCGATTTATTTATATTTGCTCTATTTGTTGTGTATTTCAATTTACTCTCAAAATAAAACAAAAGTTCCCCCACAACTTGTCCCGGTGCATTTGAATCCTCGCAAAAACGAGGAAACCAGTGACCAGAAAGTGACCAAAGATTTGTTGCGTCTTAGAAAAATCTCACCGACCTCGGCTGGGTTCAACTCATTACACCGGTGTGCTAAATATGCATCACGCTTGGCAGTACCCCACAGGCACTGGCAAAGAACTAAAGCCTGCCTTTAAAGTGGTACATAATTGCACAACATTAAAGTCAAAAATGATATGAGTACAATACATCATGACGGAGTTTGTTAATCATGGAACTTAGGACCACTCTTTACAAGAATTCTAATATCATGCAGACCGTAAACCAAGCTATCTAAAATCTGCAAAATCGAGACACGGAAAATATTTCTCCTCAAACATCGTCACGAAGGTCTGTTCATGGCACTAACTGTTGCCATTAAATCAGTCCTGTCAGAAGAATAGAAACGACCAGGCCCCCGACTGGCACTCTAAACATTCAGCGCATCTTGACTTCGAGAAATGAATTTTGATTGAGGTTAATTTTTATGCGGCTATTAACGGTTACATCCTTAGGACCCCAACACTCAATGGTGTCTGTCTGGGCCAAATAAATTTCTCTCAATCAGCTAAATGAGAACTTCTCTAACTTCTGCTCTACTTAATACTTACGTGAAAGGTGCAAACCTAAATTTCCTGACCTCAGCTGCCCCGCTTCTCACATATTGACGCTCGCAATTCTCTTCAGCCGATCGATCCCGACTCCCCTTGGCCATGGATCGCGCAAGCTCTCCTCTCCCGATATCGAAATAATTGAACGAGACTTTAAGCGCGCCGTGAGTTTACCGACAATGCTGACGAAAGAAATTAAAAAGCTAAAATAGGCCTACAGGGCCGTCAACATAGGATCCCTGCACGAAACCGCCGTTCACCCTTAAGCGGCGCGCTACTGTCTACTGAGTTAACAGCACTTCATATCTGTTCCTTTGAACATTGCAGGTTATAGAATCGTTGGATAGTTTCAAATGTATTTTGTAATGTCCGTATGAGTTCGTTTACATTTAATACACTCAAAAAACGAATTGCTCTGTTTCGTGTACAGATCGGACATTGATTTATAAATGTTCGTTGGGAGCATCTAGTCTGAGAAGGCTAAGTGATGCTCAAGAATTGCAGTCCTAAGCTCTCCGTATGGCTTATAGTTGAAGCGCCATTATTCCCTCTCCGACAGAGAAGATCGTCTAAAAACATGTTTTTCATGCTCCAAAAAGTTTTATTAATGGAGATGATGAAAGATACTGCTTCAAAAACTTGTCTAGATTCAAATATTTCTGAAATGGAATTTTACACTGTAAATATCCGTAACGATGTCCCTGAACGTCTGCAACCTTGAAATAGAAAAAAACATACTGTTGTCCGGATTTTGGTATGAACGGATTTTAGCAAGGACGCAATATTAAGGAGGAAATATCTAGAATTGTCAGCAGGAAATAGAGAAATAAGGAACAAAATTAGAAACGGACTCTTCCAAGGTGAATTGAAGATATCGGTTGATCATGGAAGCATCATTAGCGAGGTCACCTTCTTCCTCGCCCGCAGCATTTCAGGTCTATTGCTGTAGCTTTCAACTTACTGTTCTAAATGCACATCCACAGTCATTAATCGGGGAGCTGTCGATGTCAGAGTGCCATTTTTGCCTTAGTATAATTGTGTAGCAAGTACAATCATACCCTATTATGCCCGGAGAGTCAAACATTTTCAAGCAAGAAAAAAATGCTTTATACCGAACCGGTAATCGGACCCAGTCACCGCCAGCAGCATGGCATTGTTTTGTAACTGCCTCGTTTACCGGCTGAGCCAAGGGGGACCTTCTCTTACTTCTGCTCCACTTAGTTATTTACGAAGAAAGATTTCATATGCTTATGGAACCGGTGAGTTTTACTTGCTGGCTGCATCCATGCACTGATGAGTCAGCAGCGGCAAATGTGAAACACAAGGACTGCTCAAAAATTCTGGCTTCTGGCTGCTCCGTTCTCACGTATGGATGAAAGATGCCACGGAAGAAGTTCATTTGTTTTACATTTTTGTCCGGGTTAGGCCCCAATGAAAAAATCACCTCTCGAAATGTTTCCCACCAAAACTGATGGGTCGATGCCGAAGCGATCATTGTGGCGCGTATAAACCAAAAACAAGCCGACTCTTTCACGTTCGTTTCGTGTCCTACCACGACGCGGCGATGTGCTGAAGATGTTAAAAAGCAGATTGAAGCACCGTTCATTCCTGGCCATGCTGTTCATGCCATTGATATGTGAAATCCTTAATGATTGCCTTGTGGAAATAACGCAAGTCAGCAGCATTCAGGTCCCTGCACTGAACGAAACCATCGTTCCCATTCACCCTTCAAGTGGGGATCTTCTACTGTTACTGTGTCCAATGGGTTGCTTATGAGTTGCACTCAGTTGCTACGTCGTCGTTTCACTCCTGCATTTAATATCTGCTTCTTCGTAGATTGAAAGAGAACCTACAGATGACGCCCATAGAACTAGAAAGTTATCCTCAATGTGTAAAAACTGGCGATCGAAGACCTAAGCCCGGCTGAATGCTAATAAAATAAGGAAAGTGCTGAAGCATGTTGACGTTACGCACTACCAAAATGCCATGTAAATTTCTGTCTGCTTTAGCACATAAGAATGAGTTGAAAGAGATGAGAAAATAAATTCAACCAAACACTTTTCGTCAAATTGCGTATGTGTCAGTCCTGCGAGGCATAATTTTACATGAATTCTTTGTTTACGTTCCCTGACTTTTTTACAAACATGAATTACGTCTCGTGTAAAATTCATAATTTCTAAGTGTGTGTAAGGTGATGCCGGAGGAGAATGCAGATGAACGGGAAGCTGGGAGAGTATTTTTAGTGGTTAGGCATAAAGTCAATACAACACAGCGCCAAGCCAGTGTTGTACACTTGCATGAGCATGAACATCACATTACTACAGACCAGTCCTTAGAAGATTTTTAAACTCTACTTTAGATACGCTGTCTGTGTATCTGCAGTCGCTGTTCAACCAACACTGATTCCACCAGAAATCGGCTGTATATCACTTTTAAACTTGTTGTGTAAAAATTTCGGTAACTGATTTGGCTGATGGTTTGAGCATATTCAAATATTTAAAATAGTCCGTTATTTGAGAGCTCGATTTGTATGTCTAACATATTTTTTTCCTTTCGCCATATGCAAGCTTATTGCTCAATTAGCTTATTACTGGGCTCGCAGTGATCTAGATGCACTTTCATAGCTATTAATTGAGAGCTTTCAATGCCACCAATGCATGCATTTGTATATTGTGTGTCAAGTCCCATGATACTCTAAATGCTAATCGGTAAAAATGGGTAAAATTGATGAAATTTTGGCTAAAACTACCTGAGAGTGTAATGTTAAAACAGAAAAAAAAGAATAATGACAAACGCGTAAAAGTTTAGCTCGTTTATTTCAAGCCGAAGCAAGCGTAAACAATGTAATTGTTTGCAATTTTTCATACAACATTCAACAATGTTTGAAATCTTCCATACACCAGTCTTGATTCCAGCGTTATCTACCTTAAATTAACATGAAATAAACTTAATTAAGCATTCCCTTTCTGTGCGTTAGATAACGCAAAAAATTCTATGTTTCTTTCAAGCTGTGTAAGTTTCTAACATTTCATTACGTTCTGTCAAGTGGTCATTGAGATGCTATCGCAACAAGAGCAGATTTGCCAAAACCTTATGCACGTTGTCGTGGAAAATCCGACTGCGTTCCAATGATGGAGCGATGAACATCTGGGATTCCGTTTTTCGACCGTGTACCCGTAGGTGAAGTTATTCAAAGAGACCCAGATGACCCAGCCTGATCATCAGTGAAATTCTCGAAGAAGCCATTGCAAGCCGCTGGCTATTCATCCATTCGTGTGGATACCATTCCCCCGTTCCCGAAAAATGTTCCAGCAAACAAACTGTGGGAAGCCTGGCAACGGTTCCGGGAAAATTTTGAAATTTCCGTATTACTGTCGCATCCTCTTGATCCCGTCTGACGTACAAAGCTTCTGTTCCTTTCCATGGGAACGGAACTGCAGGGGATTGTACGCACTGCGAAACTCCACCCAAATCTTAACGATTCAGCTTGTTACTCGACATTCGTTAAGAATATTGACACGTATCTCACGGCGATGACCGATACGACGGCTGAATACGAGACGTTTACTTCCATGAAATAGCTGAATCGGCCGTTGCGTTTCACGCTAGACGTATGGAGAAGGTCCAACTGTGTGGTTACTCTCCAACAAATCAATAGCGATTTGTGCGATCCCAGCCGTTAACAGGGATGGCCAACCGAGAGTTGGCGATGAATTCATGAACGTTTGCCTACGAGACTAATTGTATAGTGCCGGCAGCAACTCGGAATGAGGCATTCGAAGGGTGAACCAAGCAGGAAGCTCCAGAAGAATTTGCTGTGACGCATAAAATATCAGCACTTGAACCAGTTCGTAAGCGTACGCGTGGACAGGAATCACATTCAAACTGAGGGTCAACACGTCGCCAGGATAAATTTCAGCCGTGGTGGCGCTCCCGCTGCTTCTGTTCCACCAAGTGGCCCATAATGGGGGCATATGCCCAGCCCTGGGCCGAAAGTGTCTAAATTGCGGAATGGAAGGGCATTTCGCCGCATCCTGTCGTAATAGGAAGATCTACGGTGGACACGGTAATGCAGAGAAGCAAGTAAAAAGTAAAGAAATAAAAGTACTCCTCTCCTGAAATGAACTGCTTTGAGAGAATAAACGACTACAAAAATGTCACTACTCTTATTATTCCAGGAGATGAATGTTATTTCGCTCGATGACGTTTTGGTCAACTGACGGGTGGGAAAATCAACACCTATTCGCTTCCAGATTGACTCTGGGCCGATGTTATTATCATCGGTGGCTCGGATTGAAATCTCTCGAATGATCAATATTATCAGGGATTAGTTGATATGAAGGTCATGCACACCCCGAAGAATCAAGAACTGCGGGCTTATGGGACTTCAAATCCGATGCAGATCAAACGCACATTTCGAGCGGAGGTAGAGATCGTCGGATCGTTCGAACCGGTGGTTCAAGCGGACTTGTTCGTTAGTGAAGGTCGTCGTTCCTTAATAGGGCGCTCAACAGCCTGAGAAATGAAGCTATTTGAGGTCGGGTTGTGAGTAAGCAACCGTGACTCCAGTAATACGGGAATGCTTCCCAATATGCCGGAAGCGATGTTGCAGGACTGCGCAGTGTATAAGCGTATAGGAACGTCTCATATCGCTATCTGCAGAGGGAGTGAGCTGTATAAACACAATGCCATGTAGTACACTCAGGCAAATGCACTTAAGAAATTCAAAATGATAAACTTATGAAAACCCAAAACCGAAGGAATTTTTTGTTTCATAAGTCACTTATGCGTTTCATATTAGACGCCTTGGTTTTCACTATTTGGACGTAAGCCATTCATCAGTCACGAATTTGAAATTCATAAGGCTAGTTTTGAAAATCGACAGTGTTTATTTGAAAAAAAAATCAACATCATCATTTCTGCGCCTGCGCTAAAAAAGCGAGATGAAAGTCATCATCGAAGAGCAAGCGTTGCTACAGCGTTGTTGTGGAAACCAAATTTAATTTAAAGGATTGGATAATTTATTACAAGCATTTTAATGAAACCCCTCATTGCGCACCATGGAGAAATTTGAAATCTGCTTCAACATGCTTCAACAATGCATTGAGATCTAGTTTAATATTTTAAAAACTACTTAGGGCAAATGATGGATTCTGCAGGACTTATCGTTTATCTTAGCCTATTATCGTCAGGGGTAAATAAAGTCGTAGAGAGCTATATTTTTGCAAAACGTTGCTCTGGAACATGATGTACCTTCATACAAAAACTCAGTGCTCAAGGACGTCATTTACCCCCCTGACGATAATAGGCTAAGACAAATGATAAGTCCTGCCGAATCCGTCATTTGCCCTATTGTATTCCATAAAAATACGTTTTCAATTTCATGCAAAAATATATAAATGTTATAATTATGCTTTTTGTTTTCCATAAGCGTGACTACTTAAATTCATAATGCGGACTTATAGGTGTCTGATTTCTTAATTTAAAAATTCATAAGGCACCCATATGAATTATGTTCTACATTGTTTTGATTTCTTTTCCAATGCCTTATGAAAAGCTTACGTTATGATTTCATCCAGAAAATCTGTTTCATAAGGTACCGCATTGAAATTCATGAAAATAACTTGTGACTGAACTTCATAAGGGGTTTTATTGAATTTCTTATGTGCATTTGCCTCAGAGTAAAGCTTTCCTACTGCCCATTCATTGATGGCACCACTAACCACAGTGCATCTTGATCTGATAATAAATCTACCTCACTAACACGACAATCCTTTCCATGTCAATGAGAGGAAACAAAACTGTACTCGGTCTCTAGTGACAACCTTTTTTCAGTCTTTGTTTATTTCAGCTGGGTTGTTTTATCAGCGGAATTGATTAAACCCATTTTGACTTTTTTCTTTCGACAGCTAATCACTGAAGATAAATAAGCGATTCCGTTTGTTTATATTTATCAGCTACCATGGAAGCCATACGGGAGCAAGTTTTAAAATTACGTTTGCAAAAGCTTAGACCGTGTCAGATATTCAACAGCCTTAAGTAGTTCTGAGTGAGCGTGCGTTATGTTTTTCGTACCTTGAAACGAATAAGACATAATCCGGCTGTATCTGACCGTAAATTTTGCAAACAATTTCAAATATCCTCTACCTTAATAAACAGGCTCCTCAAACATCATCTGGAATGCAAGTCATATAAGAAACAACGGGTTCACGGGTTGACGGAGCGTCAAAAGCAAGCCAGGGTCCAAATAAGAAGAAAACTTGTTTGGGATTAGTTGTTTCAACATATAGGCCCTACGAAAGGGCTTACTTTAGATATATTCAAGAAACATTTGGTTGATATTCGGAACCAAATTCGTGCCAGCTGCGATGGGTTTGCAACGCGTTTGCGCAAAGTTCGCAAGGAAAAGGGCGAAAAATTCCAATTGAATTAATATGGTTTATTTCTATAAGATGAATCTTTCAAATGAGAACTAAATGCTATGATTTGGATGATTTGTTTTGCTGTGATTCCATTTTGTTTTAGTGACACCTTCTGTGAGACACCCTGTACCTATAATACGTTTATTTGCTCTTGACCCACGACATTCATTGTTCATTGTGATCTACTTGATGCTCCTAAGAGACTTCTTCATTAAACTATGAGCCACCAAATTCCATGGCTTGAAAAATCAAATAGTAAGCTTGTGAGGAAAGTAAACCGATCAAAGCTGATAGGATACTTTTTGAATTTTCATTGCGAAACAACTCATCCGGATACAATCTGCCCCCTTTTACGTTGTCCGGTAGCTCTGCCTTCCCCAAAACTAACAAAAGGAAGCGCAGAGCTCCAATTCACTGGAAGATCAAATCAAATGCCACATTAAGCAATCTTGATGGCTCATGCTCACAACTTCACTCCAACAAAAGGGCAATCCATTTAACGACCCTCACGATGTCGAAATGCGAACAAAACGTTGATTGCACCGAATGAGTGACGCAACCGTGCCTGATAATATTGAAGCCAAATTATTCCATTCCACCACACATCGCCATCATTCCGCAGCAGCTGTAATCTATGATGACGTACGCCCCAATCAGCTGCGTTCCACAACCGAAAATCATAAATGCATCGTCTTGCAGTGAAACATCAACAACAACAACAACAATAAAAACACAACAATAGGCCACTGGATTATTACGCCATCGCTGCTGGCTGGCTGGCATCATATGGAAGAAATGGAGAAAATTGCTCATTTCACCCAACCCAGTCGGCGGCGCGTCGCTCGCTCGCTTCATGAGTGTGCCGCCGGTTTCGGGCTGGCATTTTTGAATGCCAAAAATGTTGACCAGCCAACTCGCCGCATCTGCACCGCGGGGCACTTTAAAACCGCTGCCGATGCATTCGACTGGTCTAGGCGACCAGTCAGTCCAGTGTGTGCGTGGTTTCGCGTGTGTGTTACAACGCGATTGCATGATTTTGCCGCATGGATTACATAATCGACATCGGGGTCTCTTTCTCTCTAAATGTCTTTCCCTTCGCCTGGCTGGTTTTAACTGACCGCAAAGAAAGACGGGTCCGGGACGGAAGATGACGACAAAGTTAGCCGGTTGTTCGAACTAGTGTTGCGTTCCGCATCAAGGTGTCCCTTGGAATGAGTGTATTGTCTTTGCAAATAAAGCGACAAATGATGCAAAATTCCACTATGCATAAGTGCATTTTTATATCTGAGATGGTTTTAGGAATTTCAATTCGTGCGTAGATTAGAATACTGGATGGGGGCCGTCGTGATTGCATAAACGCACATGGAAGTAGATAGGCTATGATGCACAACTTTCACTTCATTTTCATCTGCGACGAGATCTTGCCGTGGAGTGGGTTAAGGAGTTTGCGAGTAAAAGAAAATCAAGTTTATCACGGTGGTTGTTATGTTACGCGTAAGTTTACCGTCACTGTTGGAAACAGCGAATGAGTTCGTGATTTCTCACGCGGTGGTCAAACGATGCGAATTCAATGGTGAGTGCCTGGTTGGTCGTAGCTTGCTAGATTGGGAATCTTTTCGAGGAAGTTAAGTGTTGCTTCGTTCGAGCTCATAATTATTAGCTCGGTGAAGTGATTAATTTTCTAGTTCCTAGTTGCGTAACAAGTGTCTTTTAATGAGTAATGGGCAACCAATTGGTAGTTTTGAAGATCGTAACAAGTTGGACCAAAGCTGGTAAATCTCACAGCCATTATGTGGCAATGGAAAAATACTCCATCTCACAATCAGGACAACAAACGAATTATGATGGACATTTTTGTAATTTTCGTACCATCATGCAGCCATAAGATTTTTGTTTCATACGATTTTAACTCCCAAATTACTGACTTATTTGCATGAAATTAATCAAGCATTAATTTGTAATCGATCGAGTGGAAATTTTATTTAGAGTTTGCAAAGAGAGTAATAATAGTATCAAAAAAATAGGCATGTGATTATGATGACCTAACCACTGTCACGTTCAATTATGATGAAAAAATCGTTCAGATTTTTGAAAAAGTGAGATTTTCATTGAAACTGGCTTTTATCAAAACTTTTTTTAACGAACAGTTTCATGTTACCATTTGCAGTGAAATTTAAGTTTAAAAAGTTTGTATTACGAAAAAGAAGGTAAGACTCACGAATCCATATGTTCGTTGCTTTTTTCAACAAAACAAATTTATATGAAAGGGTGTTTCAAAATTTGGTCAAACAGTAAAGTGTAGTATTACTAAGTCAAATTGTTTTCCATTTTCAAGTTCAGTTAATACAGAATACAGGAAAAAGCTTAGCTTCCTTTTTACCGAATGCGAATTGCCGGGTCTTTCGTTTAACACCTGCCATAAGATTTTGTACAGTCTCCTTGTCCATTTTATACGCCGCAAAACGCCAGTTTGCCTTCAACTGTTTCTCGCTCACAACAGCTTTTTGAGTCTTCTTACGGCTCCGCTTGACGATGGCCCAATATTGTTCGATTGGGCGGAGCTCTGGCGTGTTAAGAGGGTTCTTGTCCTTGGCACAACTCGAACGTTGTTGACTGCATACCACTCCATGGCCTTTTTTCCGTAATGACATGCCAAATCCAGCCGAAATAGAACGGAACAATTGTGCCGCTTCAGGAAGCACATCAAACATTTTTGTAGGCACTCGCTCAGAGTTTCCTGGTTGACGGTTCCGGTAGCAATGCTCTTCAAGCCACAGGCACAGATGGCCTGCCACACCAGATATTTTTTCGCGAACTTTGACAGTTTAATGTGCTTGAAAATATCTGTCACCTTTTCCCGTCCAATTGCCGTATACAATTCCTGTCCAGGAAGCTGTTTAAAATCTGCCTTGACGTAAGTTCACCTGTGCCAAATCGTAAGTCGACAGTCCAGCTCGTGTTTTAGCTCTATCCACGGTTCAAGGCACCAAAGCCAGCTTCTTTGCGACATCTCGGACGGAGAGGTTGAGGTTCCGCTCGAAACAGCGGGCAACTCTTTTTGTCGTCGGTGTGGCCTCCGGCTTTCGATTTCTCTCCGATCCAGCTTTCCTAGCTGTCAACAAACGTTCACTGAAAACTTTTAATATGTTGATAACAGTTGATTTAGCCAAATTCAACAATTTTGCCAACTTGGCATGACAGTAATTTGGATTTTCGCCATGTACTTGCAAAATTTTGATGCGTTGCTTCTCTTCCTGCGACGATATTTTGATAACTGAAACGAAAATCTCAAAATAAAAATAACAGCATGATGCTACACGCTCACATCTTCAAAATGAGGGGTATGCAATTTTTTTTTAATGCACAATGAAAGGAAATACGTCAAGTTTAAGTCGACCAAATTTTGATCGAAACACCCTTTATTTAACTGGAAATGAGAAGAAAAACTAGTATTTTCCATTAAATTTTAAATTTTAAATACTACTTTTGCTTATCTTGACAGATACGCGTATTTTGTCTTCGATTTGCAGACTTCTTCAATGTTTCGTACTAATAAACCAGTTGAGTTATTAGTACGAGACATTGAAGAAGTATGCACATTGTAGACGAAATACGCGTATCTGTCAAGATAAGCAAAAGTAGTTGGAATTAAATGGAAAATACTAATTTTTCTTTTCATTTCTAGTTACATGTATTCCATTAAACAGCTCAAACTCTCTAGGATTCACCCTTTATTTATTTAGCTTCGTATTGTATGCCATACGCACAATTTTTGAAAGCACGAAGCATTTGTAGACAGATAAAGATTAACCTAGTCGGCAAAATCAGAACTTTTTTCGCTCCCGTCGGCATTTCTGATTGGATTTTATAGATTTTGCTACGCTGAATTCAAATATGGGCTCAGAAATGCTGTAACACGTCCAGTTTTTGAGAAAAATGTGATTTAAACTCACAAAAACACGTGACCTCCGTAGTAATTTGATCTACCTAAGCAACAACCAGAATATTGGCTCTGCCCTTTGCAAGTTGGATTTGGAATTTATGAAATGGACCTCCCTGTATCCATTCGTTATCATAGATTTTTCATAACACGTAAGATTGATGAAATGAACCGGGATTTCATTCACAAAATTACGAATTTTCATAAAAATCAAGATTTCCTGTTTTGAAAACATGAATTTCAGCTCCACCCTTTGAATGTTGGAGTTGGATTTTATGAAATGGACCTCCCTGAATTCATTCGTGAACACGGATTTTTCGTAACACGTAAGGTTGATGTAAAAACCGGGTTTTCATTCTCAAAATTACGAGTTTTAATGAAAATCAAGACCCGTCCATTAATTACGTCGCTCAAAAATACAGATTCTTAACCCCTCCTCTCTTTATCACATTTTTTGTATGGATTTTTGAAAATTTTTGTATGCATCGTCAATTTTTAACCCACCCCCCACCTCCCTCTCAAAGCATAACGTAATTAATGAACGATCCCTTTAGCTGTGCCTCTTTGAGTATATTGAGTATATTGATGTTGCTTCTTACAGCAGTTTGGGAACTGAAGACCTTCAAACTTCATTCATTAATTCAAAAGTCAGCTGCACAGAGCCCTTCAGAAACGCCTCATTAAATACTCTTTTCAGCGGTGCCGTATTTTTAAGTTAGGATAGGAGTGAGCAAGACAGCATTAAAACACGCAAACACTCAAAAAACAAAAGAATAGACAGAGACAAAAGACTCTGTGTTAGTCACTATTGCTCGAGAGAATAAGGAAAAGATATGTTAAAAAAGAAGGCAAGAATCCTCAAGCACGTAGCTTAATGCGACATTTTAAAGAGCTTTTTGACGTTTAATTTGCGCACACTACTGCAAGATTTGAATCGGAGCAGTGCGAGTGAGAAGTCAACAAAGTTGTGGGAAACCAAACCATGCATTAATCCCCGCATGTTAGACAAAGAAAGACGATTAAATGTCGAAAAGGTCTATTGGTGTATTTGCGGCACAAAATTTGTGTCATTATTGCTGTCTTGCTTTGACGTCAATTAATGCTCATGTTGACTCTCTTCAGCCTTGCACAATCATTTTTTATTCATTCAAAGCTAGCTATTTGAGTGTTACGGACGCGTTTTTTTTTTTTTTTTGTAAAAATGTCGCGAGTTTGTCTGAACGATCCGCACAAATTTTGTGGCATTTGTGGAGACGTGATATTGAAGGAACAGAGAAAGGGACTTACACCTTTGTTGGAGACATCATATCAGCTGTATTTTGACAAAGAGCTTCCAAATCGTGAGTTTCCATGGGTTCCAACATACTCCTGTTGCTCATGCTACCGAACATTGCTTGGTTGGATGAAAGGTACGCACAAAGGCTTACCTTTTGCCAAACCTATGGTGTGGACTAATCCAACCAATCACATGAACGATTGTTACTTTTGTTTGACATAATTTCTTGGATTTTCCAAAGCTTTGAAGCATAAAATCGAATACCCATCAAGGCCAACATTGCACTCCGAAGCAATGCCAGTTCCAATATCTCCAAATATTGCTGGACGTGCTGATGAGTTGGATTCGGAACCAGGCGAATCTGAGAAAAGCTTTCAGGATGATCCAGATTTAGGAAGAGACATTCAGATAACATTAAATATTTTTCGATGGACGGTGATCTTGTCTTTTGCAACAACATCGAAGGTTTAATGGAAGAGCTACAGTTAGAGTATCACGCAACTGACTGGAGGCTCTTCATCGACGCTTCAAACAAAAGCTTGAAGGCAGTGTTACTGCACAATGGAAATAGGTATTCTTCAGTGCCAGTTGCATTTGCAGCTCACATGAAGGAAACTTATGAGAACATAAAAACACTTTTGGAAAAGATCAAATATTCGGAACACCAGTGGAATCTCTGTGCAGACCTTAAGGTAAAGGGCGATACGGTCAAAATTTGGTCAATATCAACTTGACGTATTTCTTTCAATTTTGCATTTAAAAACCTGAACACCCCTCATTTTGAAGGTGTGTAGTAGATGTTGCTCTTATTTTGATTTTGGAATTCACTCTTCAGTTGTCAAAATGCCGTCCAAGCAAAGAAGAGCAGCGTATCAAAAATTTTGCTCGCGCATCGCGAAAATCCGAGCTACTCGCACGCAAAGTTGGCAAAATCGCTAAAAGTTGCCAAATCAACCGTTACAAATGTAATTAAAGTGTTTGGGGAACGTTTGTCGACAGCCAGGAAGTCTGGATCGGGGGAAATCGAAACCGGAAGCCGCTGAGACGACAAAGAGAGTTGCCGGTAGTTTCAAGCGAAACCCTAACCTATCTCTCCGAGATGCCGCAATAAGCTGGGTGTATCGTCTACAACCGTGCATCGAGCCAAAAACGAGCCGGACTATCGACTTACAAGAAGGTAGTGACTCCAAATCGCGATGATAAACAAAATACGACGGCCAAAGCGCGATCCCGGAGGCTGTACACGACGATGCTGACGAAGTTTGACTGCGTGGTAATGGACGACGAAACCTACGTCAAAGCCGACTACAAGCAGCTTCCGGGACAGGAGTTTTATACGGCAAAAGGAAGGGAAAGGTAGCAGATATTTTCAAGCACACGAAACTGTCAAAGTTCGCAAAGAAATATCTGGTTTGGTAAGCCATCTGTACCTGTGGCTTGAAAAGCAGCATTTTCATAGCTTCCGGGACTGTCAACCAAGAAATTTACGTGAAAGAGTGTTTGAATAAACGTCTGCTGCCTTTCCTGAAGAAACACGGTTGTTCCGTACTGTTTTGGCCGGATTTGGCATCTTGCCATTATGGTAAAAAGGCCATGGAGTGGTACGCCGTCAACAACGTGCAGGTGGTTCTCAAGGACAAGAACCCTCCCAACACGCCAGAGCTCCGCCCAATTGAGAAATACTGGGCTATTGTCAAGCGGAACCTAAAGAAGACCAAAAAAACTACTAAGGACGAGCAGCAGTTCAAGGCAAACTGGCTTTCTGCGGCGAAGAAGGTGGACAAGGTGGCTGTACAAAATCTGATGGCAGGGGTCAAGCGTAAGGCCCGGCAATTCGGATTTGGAAAAGCGGAAGCCTAACTGAATATTTTTCCTGAATTTTATACTAATTGAACTTGAAAAAGAAATTTAATTTGATTTTTTAAATAAACGATTTCACCGATTTACACGCGTTTTCCCTTGACCAAATTTTGACCGTATCACCCTTTAGGGCGAATCTAACAATGAGAGATTCTCTCCTCTCTCGCTCTCTTTAATTTATTACAGCGCCATTATAAAACTTTTGTGGGATTCTTTAGTACAGATAGAAGCACAACAGTGCTGGCTAGCACACTCTAAAAATAGTTGAATGAAAAACGTAAAGCTGAATGGAATATGAATGAAATAGAAAATAATCAAAAAGAGTCCGTCATTTGCAGATTCGCCCTAATGAAAAAAAAACAAGAAATATGAAAAAATCGAGGTAGTAGCTGAATTCGTGTATCTGAGCTCATTGGTTACCGCCGATAACGACACCAGCAGAGAAATACAAAGGCGCATTATGGCTGGCAATCGTGCCTACTTTGGACTCCGAAGGATGCTAAGTTCGAACAAAGTTCGCCGAACCACAAAGTTGACCATCTTCAAGACATTAATTAGACTGGTAGTTCTTTTCTGCCACAAAACATGGACATTGCTAGTGAAGGACCAACGCGAACAACGAATTGCATCAGTTGCTGGGAGAACCTCCCATCGTACACATCGCAAAAATCGGTCGACTATGATGGGCTGGGCATGTCGTAGGAATGTCGGACGACAGGGAGTTAAAGAAGAAGAGGCACGCAACGAGCAAGGCGGATCGATCAAGTAGAAGGTGACCAGCGGATTCTCCGCAGACAGCGAGGCTTGCGAGGTGCAGCCATAGTACAGCTAAATACTTATCGGAAAGTATTTTATAAAGAGTATAAACCAATTTAGAATCTTTGGAAAAGTTCCCAAAGATACTGAATTGTTGGACAAGATAAATTAGCATTACCTTGATTTTGTCAAGACTAAGAAATCATTCCTAAATACACAACAGTATAGTAAAAAAATATACGTTTTAGCTTTAGAGTAATGAAGAATAAAAATTTCAATATCAATTAAGTTTTTCAATTTTATTAAAAAAAATAACATCTAGTTGAAAGAGGCCTCAGGATCACGGTTAACACACATACTTCCCTTATCAAAGTTGCAAATCATAACATAAGGAACGGTTAAGTCACAAATAAATTTATTGAAGTTGAAAATCTTCAATTTAAAAATATTGAAATAGCGAGCGTGAAAGATCTCTTAAGCAAACTTGGGAGTTAAACAATCTACCTATATAATATATTGTAATGTTATATTGTCAAAAGATATTTAGGATATCTGTATTTTTTGTTCTTAAATTTTTTAAATTTGAATTCACTATGAACGCCAAAAAATTTTCTTCAAACTTTGAATCAATCAGGATGGATAGGTTTTGTAATATCACCACTTGAGACAATTCAAGTGGCGTTAAACGATCAATATTTAATTCACCCATCTAACGACCAGTACAAGTCAAGCAACCAGCAGAGCAAACAATCTTCCATTCGTAACGAATTATGCAACTTTAGCTACGAAAGCCACTGAATTGAAACAAACCTCGACGCGCAGCGCAGCCCTGCAAGAAAGCTTCCATCAAACTTAATAAAATCACCATCATTTAAACATGCTCATTAGTCTTACAAAACGCCCTACCTAGATCCATCTGTTCGTCGGTAAGACCATAGGAGCATCACTAAAACGCTTGAGCTCCTTAATCCGGTTACCTCCATCGCTGCAGTAAGATCTTACTTGAGCAACACTCGGAATGGGCCTGCTGAAGGCAAAGTGGAATCGCGTCATAAATGAGTGCACGAGCTGATTTAGGTTTCACCCAAATGAAGCAAGCCGGGTGGTACCTGAAGAGGACTTAAAAGAAAAAGTGCTACCACGATTGATGAATTATTGTGGTTGGCACTGCAACACACAATGGAACCAAGTTACACACCTTTTCCTCTAATCCAATCCGCCGATCGAGTTAAATCCAACTATGCAAAATTGAAAATCTGTTCCCAAGCACAGAGACAGTAGCACTGCGAATTACCCTATATATCGAAAGTCGGAGATTTCAATTGATGTTTCAACGGCACAAGCATAACCGCAGCAATGAATAACTTCAACTACCGAAGCACCAGAGTTAATTGATTTGAAAAACTTTGTTTTCCTGCTTTTAGAAACCGATCAAATCGGCTAATTCGATTACTTCGAGTATAAGAGCGCAATAAAAAATGAAACTTCATGACTGCTGAAGGATAACACAAAATAAAGCAACAAATTGTGGGATGAAAAACAATAAGAAACACAAAACGGTTACACGATTTCAACTTCAAACGGTAGGATTTGAGCGAGAAAAAAAAAGAAACATGTAAAAACAAAAGTACGAATCGAACCGAAAGTGAAAGATATTGAGTGGAGTAGCGAAATGCCAAACAACGACACGGCACAACCATAAAGGGGATATGGCATACAGAAAAAAAAAATCAAAACAAAATAAAACAAAAAAAAATCGAAAGGGTATGTTTGTGTGTGTATGTGTAGGTGTAGGAGAGAGAGAGAGAGAGATAGCGGGAAAGCAGCAAACCACCTACTTACCTCGATCTTTGCTGGTCGATGACGGTTCGTCGTTGATGTCATCCTGGTTGAACTCGTTCCGCACATCCTGAATCGCTGCCAGTTCGTTCAAGCCAAAGTTTTGATCCCTGGAAGAAGGAGAAGGAGAAGAAGAGGAGAAATGAGACGAAATAATCGAGGATTAACGGAGAGAAAGGTAATCTGGCGTCATTAATATGTGGGTAGTTTGCATTAATGAAGATTGGCAATGGGCTGCACATTTGCGGTCACAGCAGGCAGATGAGTGAGTGGTGATTGACGAGTTTGCTTCGTCGTGAGATTTTGCGAATGACCTCGATCCATAGGCAAACAGTTGGATATGTGGAATGAATGGGGCAATCGGATAATTTTGAGATTGCTTTTATTGCATAAAAATTCAGTTCACATTATTTTTCGCGTGAGGGAGAGTCTTGAGTGTCGTCTATTTAATTCGTTTTGAATAGTTAGAAAAAAAATAAATCGGAAGTACGTTTTTGAGGGACGGTCAAAAATGTATGTTGCATAGAAAAAAAAACTTGTTCTAACTGAAGTTTTATAATATAAATTAAATCATAAGAATTCCTTCGTAATTAATGTTTTAATTTTGATTGTGGTCATCTCAGATTTCTTGTCCTGTGCCATTTTTTGGATTGTAGTTGTCTTCACCATTTCATAAGTATTTCCTGAATTAATTATTAAGAACTATAAATAACACCACCAATGAAACGCCCCCTCCCCCCTCGAATATAAGATCTTGTCACGATGGGTGGGCCTATGCCATCTGCACTGAGATTTTTTTTTCATATTATAACAATATTATACAAACAATCTTATAACGGCTTCATTTCTCAATAATAGATAGGGAATAGGCGTGATGAAGCTTCACTTTGATAACTGAAAGTGAATCTAATAGCTGAACAAGACTCAAATAATTATTGTTAGGCTGCACATGCATTGCTTTGTAGCAGTTAATTGACTTAGAGGTTAGGATAAGACACTTTCAAAGGAGGCAATAAACGGAAAAGTAAATGTAAATTTTTCTAAAACAGAACTATAGAAATTTACTGAATCACGCCGAAGACAAGAACTGAATAAGGCGGACGAAGTGATAGGTCAATCAAACGAGGTTAGACAAGTTATGCATCGATGATTTTTAGAGCATATAAAAACGAGACATCTATTAACTAAATTAAAAGCGACTGAAGAAGTTACAAAATGCCCTCTGGACCGTAACACTGACTTTCAATTAAATAATATTAACAACCTCAAAAACACTTTTAAATGAAAATTCTCTCTCTCACGAGTCCCACCAGTAAACCATAAACATTAAACTGTTGGGACTACTGAGACTTGTAACATCAGACATTACTAAAACTGTTTGAATGCAAATATCTCAACGACATTATGAGGATTTATTTTTAATTCGAGAAAACTGCCCAAAAACACTTTCGCAGCACAAAACTGACGAAATAAGCTACAAAAGACTGAAAAACACACACACTGACAAACTTAATTACAAAAAGACGAAACGACACCATACAAAACAGTAGACATGAAAAAGAAAAGCAAACTTGAAAATGTAAAACCTTTTGAGCCAGTGTCAACAGCATCCCTACAGTCTGACAGTACTGACAGTCAAAGGAGAAGTACTTACATTTTTACTTTTGTTTTGTGAACTACGCTGTTATTCAGAACAACTCATTGAGACTCTGTTCCTAAGTTGCGGTTTGACGTATTTTTAAGGAAGGTATGAATTAATGTGTGGACAAGTGTCAACATCAATTTCAAACATGATTCAGAAGCAGAGATATTATCTTGTTATTGTCAACTAATTTACTCACTAATTAAAATGTGAAATTAAAAGGTTACTGTAAATATATGCAGTGATATATCGCTATTCAATGACTTTTTCTCTACACAGATAGAAAGAAACATTGAATTTCCTGCGTTTCTAATGCACATAAAGAGAATGCTAGATTTGGCAGAAAATAATGGGATATTTCATGTAAATTTAAGCCAAATAACGCCTGAATCAAGCCTGTTGTATGAAAGATCGCAAACATTGTTGTGTGGCTCATCAAAGACTACAACCAATTGCGTTGTTTACGCCTCCTTTGGCTTGGAATTAAACGAATGGAAATGTTACGCGCTATTTAAAATTTATTATTTTTTTCTGTGTAATGACCTTCTGATAGAGCATTAAACTTTTTTTTTTGCTTCTACTACGCTCATGGGATTTTTTTTTCAGAATCGAGGATCAAATTTCTCAAACAAAGGAAAATGGGAACCAAGGAATAGTAATCCCTACATGAGTTTGTGTCCCAGCTTATAGTCCTATGCAAACGGATGGGAAGATGGTGTTTACCATATTTTAATATTGTGCCATGAGCCATGAATCTCATTATGGTCTTATAAATGGTTTTTGTTTACACTCCTTCGTCTATTCGTCAGTGAGTTCAGGGAAACTTTCTTCTGATTTTCTGCAATGCCCATTGCTGAAATTCCAAACTAAAATTTCTTTCTTGCGGACCTTTTGCAAAATTTTTCATGAAATTCTTGGCAGTCACTCCTGTTGTTCTCGGAAATTCACATTGAACAACCCAAGCATACCTTCCAAAAACATTTGGTATGTTTTTTACTGAACTAGTTACTTTCTAAACTTCTGATAAGTCTCATCAGAAACTGCGAAGAAAATTTTTTCCCAAAACGTTTTGAAAGTTATTTCCAGAATTTCTTGGAAAATCTTTTTATATTTATTGAACGTTACTTCTGGAACTTTTGTCAAAACTTTTCTGAACTTCAGAGAAAGTTTTTCCTTAGCATCGGGGAAGTTTATTCTACAATTTCTGATAAATTACTGCTTGACAGGAAGTACGCTCCATATTTCTGGAAAGTCCCTTCCTCTTTGTCTCAAAAGTATATACCTGTACTTTTGGGTATTCCTGATCCTCAGAGAAGTTTCATTCTGAAATTCTGGCATGTCCGTTTCTGAACTTCAAGGAAGCTCTTTTGCAATGTTGGGTTGTTCCAACTAAACTGTTGAGAAGTTTCCTTCCGAAACAATTCCTAAAAATTTTGAGAAATTCCTTCTTGAACTACCCTGAAGTACCCTCTATTGTATATTCTCTTCCTGACATCTTGGGAAGTCTTTTCCTGACCATATTCTTTCTTAGCTTCTGATAAGTCCCATTCTGAAGTGCAAGGAAAATTTTATCAAAAATTTGGGAAAGTCCTTTCCAGATATTCTAGGGAAAAATTCTCTAACATTTGTTGGAAAGTTTCTGCTTGAAATTCTGAGAAGTCCACTTTTAATCTTTTGGGTAGTTTTTCTGCTAGCTTTGAGGCAGTTTGTTCCGGAATTTTTGAGAAATTCTTGTTCAAACTCCTAGGAAGTACCTTCCAACCTTCTAGAAAATTGGTTTCTGTACTTTGAAGAGGTTTCTTCCTGTACTTCAAGAAATACTCATTCTAAAATTCTACAATATTCTCTTTGATATTCGGAAAACCTTTCGGACACTCCTAGGAAGTTCCAACTAAGCTTTCCGGAAGTTTCTTTTCAAATCTCTTGGAAGTTCTTCCAAACTTCAGAGAAGTTTTTTCCTGAACAAGATGTATCGTCCTGAGTTTGGAGGACGTTTATTTCCGATTTTTTGAGAAATTATAGGCAATGCCCCATAGCAAAGGAAAATAACAAGCTGATATCATATAAGTAACAAGTTCTGTTATCCCAGGTTATCGTTTTGATTTCCGCTGTTATCGCATAACAAATTTAGTTATCACCTTTGGAAAATTTTGTTATCATATGTTATCATTTTGAACATACTATTTTTATGAACGTTATGTTGAACTGTAAACTATAAATATTTCCAGCATATATTAACAAGAAATTTTGCTATTAATCAAAAAAAAATTCAGTTATTAGCATGAGAATTTGATTTCAAATTGATAACATAATTTCCTACTATTTAAATAAAATTGCTTACAATACAGGATTTGTTATCAATTGTCGCAGTGATAACAAAATTAGTTATTATTTTGATATCGAAGGAGTACTTTTGTTATTCATTCTGTTATTTTGGCTGTTTATTCAGCCGCAATGACAACATATTCAGTGATCTAAAATATGATAAACCTGGTGTTTGAACTTGTTATCCATTTGGTATAATCCTTTGCTCGAACCCTCCCTGTAATGTTTCCTCTTGAACTTCTGCATTTTCAGTTTCTGGGAAGAATTCCAGAACCTTTAGAAATTTTCAAACTTCTAAGAAGTCCTTTTCTTTAAACTTCTTGCTGAAGCCTTGAGAAGTCTTCTCCTGAATTTCGAAGAAGAAGTTGTCGTCTGAACATCTGGGAAGTATGGTCTTGAAATTTGGGATTGTTTAGTACTGAATTTTTTGGAATATTCCTGTTTGAACGCATCCTCTATACTTCTCCCTATACTTATAAGCTCCCAATACTTCCTGAGAAGTTTCTGCCTGACCTTTCGAAGAAGTTTTTTTCAAGGAAATATCTTCCTGAACTTCTAAAAAATATATCTCTGAAGCTCTGTGAAGTCTTCTCCTGAACTTTCTAGGATGTTCCCTAAATTGTGGGTAGTTTATTTTCGATACTTTTTGGAATCTAGAACTATTTCATTAACCATTTTGCTCAAGGATAAATGTTCAAATCCCATGTGCAAATATACACGCAAAAAAAAAGTTGCAGTAGAAACTACCATTTCGAGGTTAAATTAAGCGCAAACACCAACAATTTTCAGCTGACAATAAATGTGTTTGATTTTACCATGCCTCGCGATTAGATCAACCATGGTGTGGTTGATATCAATATGAGGTCTGTCAAATATACCACAAACGTTGAAGGTTTTACCATAAACGTAGTAAATTTAACTGATATTGCATGGTAGTTTTAAAGATAGGCGTAGTCGGGTAAAACTGTAGTTTTTACTACAAAAGTTTGTTCTGTGTTCTGAAATGGTGCGTTGAGAAGTACTTTAGGGACATAATTCCAATTCGTCATCTGTTGTTGTGAGTGGCAAAAAATGCAATTGCAGTTTTGGCAATCATATTTTTAGAAATCCGCATGATTCGGTTCAGACAATTTTTCCCATCATAAGCAGCGTTTTATGGTATAAACAAAGACATGCAAGTATGTGCGAGCGGTTGAAAGCACACAGATTCCTCTAAACAAATTTAGCGCTGTGTGCTTAGTGCCTCTACAATCGAAGCAACCGTTGGGTCTTTGTTAAACCATCAACAACTTTTCAATATGGGTGAGACAATACTACAAAATGCCGCAATGCTATTGGACATCGTTGAATTCCGCTGTCAAGTGTTTTATTTTTATTTTCACTCGTCATCACATTCCGATCTACCTCTCATCAAGTTTGTTCTTCTTTATGAAATATACGAAGCCATGCAAGTGTGTGCGAGCGACATTTGCTTCATTGCTATATCGCTGAGTGATTCGACATTTTTCAGAATTGAGGATCAAATTTCTCAAACGAAGTGAGATGTGAACTAAGGAATTACAGGCCCTACGTGAGTTTGTGTCCCAGCTTATAGTACGACGCTAACGGTTGGGAATGTGATGTTTACCGTACTTTAATATTGTGTCATTAGCATTGAAAATCATTATAATCATATGAATGACTGCTTTTTCGGTGAATCAGTCATTATTTCTTGAATGTCAGGGAAACTCTCTCCTGATCTTTCACAAAGCTCATTGCTTGAAATTCTGGGCTGAGATGTTTTTTCCTCCTGAGCTTTTGGCAAGTTTTTTCACGAACTTCTTGACAGTCACTCCTGATGTTCTCAAGAATTCACATTTAACAACTCAACCTTTCCTTCCAAAACATTATGTTAGTTTTTTCCCGAACTCAGTTACTTTCTAAACTTCTTTCAATTCCTTTTCTAAACTGCGAAGCCAAAGTTTGCTCCAAAAGTTTGAAATTTGTTGAAATTTTCTTGAATGTTTGAGAAGTCCTCTTCTGGTCTTCACGGAGTTTATCTCCTGAGCATCGAGGAAGTTAGTTTCTGTATTTCTGATAGATTCCAGCTTGAACTAATAGATAGTATGTACCGTATTTCTGGGCGGTTTCTTCCTGTTTTTCTAAAAAGTATTAACCTGAAATCCTAAGAATTCCTGATTTTCAGCAAAGCTTCATTTTAAAATTCCAGGTTGTTCCAACTAAACTGTTGGGAAGTTTCTTTCGGAACTTTAGAGACTTCCTATATTCAATTCCTGAAATTTTCGAGAAATTTCATCTTGAACTTATAGAGAGTGCGCTCACTGGTTATTTTCCTTCTTAAATTTACGGAAGTGGTTTCCTGAGCTAATTCTTTTTAAAGTTCTGTTAAGTCCTATCCTGAAGTCCGATGAAAATTGTACCAAAAACTTGGGAAAGTCTTCTCCAGAAATTCTAGGAAAATTCTCTTAAATTTCTTGGTAGTTTCAGCCTGAACTTCGAGAAGTTCGGTTCTGGACTTTGGGAAGTTTTTCGAGAACTTCAGGGTAGTTTGTTTCTGAATTTCTGATAAATTCTTGCTCAAACTTCTAGGAAGTAATTTCTGAAAAAATGCTCTCTGTTCTTTGGAGCGGATTGTTCCTGTGTTTAGAGAGATCCTCTATCAGAAATTATTAAATATTCTATACTGAACCTCGGAGAAACTTTCCAGCACTTTTGGGAAGTTCAAAAAAACTTTTGGGAAGGTTTTTCCAGAATCTCTTGGAAGTCCTTTGCTTATCTTCAGAGAAGTTCATTCCTGTATTTTCAGAATCATGTTTCGTCCTGAGGTTTGTGGTAATTATTTCTGAATTTTTGAGAAATGATAGGTAAAGCTTTCCTTGTTTACACTCAGTAGCAAAAGAAGAGCCGCTCAAAATTCGTCACAAAAATATGGATTTTTGAATATTTTCATGTATGTTATCATAATTTCAAATTTATAAGCTTTATTAACATTATGGTAACATATATTGAATATATTGATTATAACGTTGTGAAATTTTCAGCAAAAAGTATTGATAGTTAAAATAGTTACAGAAGGTTGAACATGACCAGTTCTGTAAGCAGAAATTTAACTCGGATTTTTTTTTTTGCTATTGAGTGTAGTTTTTTCCTGAACTTCTGCGTCTTGACTTTCTGGAAAAAAACATCAGAACCTCTAGAAAGTTCCAAGCTTTTACGAAGTACTCTCCATTAAACTTCTTGCTGTGACTCTGAGAAGTCTTCTTTGATTTTCGAGGAAGTTCTCGTCTAAACTACCGGGAAGTATGATCTTGAAATTTAAGGATGTTTGGTACTTATTTTTTGGAATATTCCTGCTTGAATTATTAACAAATACTCCCTTCACTTCTGAGAAGTTTTTACCTGACCTTCGGAGAAGTTTTTTTTGTCATATTTCACACAGATACATCAAACATATCAAAATGACGTATTATTTTTTTCTTAATGTTGTAAAAATCTTTTTCTAGAATTAATCATTTTTCACTTAATGTTTTTCAAACCGTTTTGTATTAAGCCTTTACTAATGCGTCGCTTAGGAGAGTTCAAATGATATAACCAAGTTTCGCTATTTGTTTTTAAACACACTATACTATATTACGTATCTATATTATTCCCAAAAAATTAAAATGTGATGTTGCAGCGTTTAGCAACAAGTAAGTTAAAAATTTCAAGAATCATCCATCAAAAAGTTCATTCGAAATAGGCATAAGTACATGACTTCGTAATAACCTGCAATGAACAACGGGTTTCTTAACATTTTTCGACTTACGTCCATTTGAAAAAAGACTCGAAAAATAGCCAAGTAATTGAAACAAGATGTCCCTTCTCTTAAATGTTTCAAATTCTTGTAAGAGCAATTTCCAAAATGCAAGATTCTCACCCTTAAAAAAAGATAAATATCAGTGGCCTGTTTGACCTCAACAGAAGTTAATTAGGTCTTACTTTCCCAACGCATATCATAAACCTATAATAAACCTAGCCCGAGTTACAATTTGTCGTGCTTTCCTAACTCCATTTTGCTTTCGTACCGTTACGATAAATTTTGCGAACAGTACGAGAGCGGTAACGGTACGAAAGCAAAATGGAGTTCGGAAAGCACGACACAATTATAGTTTTATTCCAACCGTATAGCACTCTTCCCGGCTTTGTTGATAAAACTACATTCAAAACTGTTTTGTCCACCTTCTCTATGCATATTTGAAGCCGAAAAGTGTACAAAGTAGCCAACTCTATAGACGGTTTTCAAAACAAATTAATAAAACCTTTACGAGACCATAAAGATTTTGAAAATGTTCTAGTTATGTTATGACCATGAGAACCTTCATAAAACCTATTGGCTGCCATCAAAACCAAAACAGGGCCGAATTGCCAATGCTGTCGAACTTCACGGTGATATCGTGGTTGGTTTTTGTTGTTCTGCTTTGTTCGAATCTCTGCTCTTCTGATTCGTTTGACAGTAAATAATATCGAAGAAAAAAGTTCTAGTGTAGCGGGAAATTTTGTTTGATAGCAAAATATCAGAATCAAATTGAGTTTTTTGAATATTGGCACGATAAGAGCCGAAAGTAAATGCGCCTCTGAGATTATGCGAGTTTAAATAAAAAAAATCAAAATTGAAACACATATATTAAAAAAAATAATCATGAATTTCCTGAAAATTTATGGACTTCAATAAGGTTATCAAAAAGAAAGCCAACATCGGTCTCTGATCTGCAGGGTCATTGACATTTAAAATTTGTAATTTATTTTTCCACATTTCAATTATTTCATATATTTTAATATGGCGATTGGACGAAATCACAGTTTTGCCAAAAAGCCAATTTATCTTCGCAATGGCTACCATAAAACTAGTTGGTCATTTGATGACTATTCTCAATGCCAATTTGTCGTTTAATGCATTTACTGGAGGCAAAATGGTTTTAAAATGTTTTTTCAGCTGACCATAATAGGATAATTTGAAAGAGTCCCAAAACAGCATTTTACGAGTTCATAAAGTCAAGATAAAACCTTTGATAGGTTACAAGGGAATTTTAGACGACAAGGTTATATGATCATTGTCAAAAAGCTCTGTAGGTTCTCGTTAATTTGACTTAGACTTTGAACCTATTGGCACCTCTTACTGTTATAATAAAACCAAATTGATTTCTAGTGACTTTAATAAAACTTCTCAATATGAATCCCGAAGTGCGCTCACCGGAGCAATGGCGCAGTGGACTAATTGTTTCCTTGAGGTTCTCTGTTGCCTTTTTCAGGTCTCATTTAAGGCAAGGATGAGGTTATAAAAAGGCTCATTAGTGCTGTCTACTGTTGGTTTCAATCCGTCAAAGCAGCAGCAACGAAAGACGCCCAATTATTCAATTAAAATTTACCACTACATTGCCAGCCATTTTAACTTAGTTTTGAGTCGCAAAACAAGGTCTTCGGAAGACATCCTGAGGATTCCTGACCATACTAGCTAAGGCGTGTATCGAAAATAAGCCATCCACAAACTTTCTTTCAAATTATTTTATTCATACAAATAATTGATCCTTTATTGTACGAGGTTAAACTTGGACATAATGAAGACCGGATGAAATTTAAGTTATTCCTTCACGAATTTTCGAACTTTGGATTGAATGCTGTTCATCAAGTTCCGGACAAGTGTTGCATCGCCTTTTTTGGACGCTTGAGCTAAAATTTTTTTGAACTCCTGCATGTTCCCAGCTGCCTTACCAGTCTTCTTGAAGACCCTCTTCACGATTGCCCAGTAACGTTCGATGGATCGAAACTGAGGGCAATTTGGTGGATTGATATTTTCTCAACGAAATCTATACCCTTTTCCGCAAGCCAATTGAGAGTGGTTTTGGCATAGTGAGCCGACGCTGAATCCGGCCAAAACAGTGGAGGTGTACTATGCTTCTTATATAAAGGCAACAATCTCTTCTGGAGATAGATTTCCGCATTTATAGTTCCGGTAGTGTAAAAAATGATTGACTTCAAACCACAGGAACATATTGCTTGCCATACCAGTACCTTTCGACCGAATTTCTCCACTTGAATCGACCTGTCCGCATCGCTCACATCCTCCCCAACGACGGCAGTAAAGTATTGAGGTTTTTGAGTCCTCCTTTACATAGGTCTCATCGTCCATCAAAACGCATTCATCCGGACGCTGCAAAAGACGCGAATACAATTTCCGGGCCCTTGTTGCTGCTCGCTTCTTCTGTTCTGCACTTTGTTTCGAGATTTTCTGCTTCTTGTAGGTCTTCAGGTGGTTTCGTCTCTTGATACGCTCGATCATTCCGATACTCGTTCCTGCGTTTTTGGCCAAATCACGTATTGACATGGATTTGTTCTTCATGATTAGAGATACCACTTTCTGGTCCAGTTTCGGGTTGGAAGAACCGGGTTTTCTGCCTCTTCCTGGTAGCTCATCCAAAGAAAAGTGTTCCCTAACTTATTAATGATGGTTTTAACACTCGCATGATGAATTCCAAACCGCTTCGCCAAGTTTTGCATAGTAGTACCCTTCTCACTTAGCCATGTGTTCAGAACCTTAATTTTCACTTCATTTTCAATATGCGACATTTTGAAAACGCAGAATTTGAACCGCACAAACAAGTAAACAAAAGAAAGCTGACAGTCAAACGCACAGCATGCAGTGTTCAGAGCATAAAAAATTATAATGAAGCATTTACTAACACTCAGAGTGAGGAAATTCCTGGAACACCACTCTTCAAAGCTGCTGATCAAGTGCTGTAGTCGTAAACAATCAGCGAAGCATCGCACAACCACATAGATTTTCACATCGTCTGCATAGAACGACCTGCAGTTAGGTGGAAGTATCAGTCCAACCTCGTTGATGAAAATTGAGAACAGCAGTGGTCCCAAGTTGCTGCCTTGCGGTACGCCCGACATATTAGTAAAGTATTAGTAAGAGTATCCTGTCCGTAAGATAAGATTTGAACCAACGCACTAAGTTATTTGACACACCAAGTTTGTCTAACTTTGCCAAAAGTATAGCATGGTCGACCCGATTGAAAGCAGCCTTGAGATCAGTGTAAACAACGTCGACTGGAGATCCAGTTTCCATATTCCGGAGACACGAGGAAACGAAAGGTGCAAGGTTGGTAGAAATCGATCTTCTGGGGTGAACTCCATGTTGTTCAGGAGAGATGTAGTGTCTGCAACTAGCGAACAACAAGTCGTTGACGATGATCTCGAAAACTTTTGAGCAGGCACAGAGCGACGTGATCCCTCGATAATTTTCGGCATTTTGTTTATGTCCTTTCTTGAAAATCGGGAACATGAACGAAGATTTCCAACGTGTTGGATATTTTCCCTGGCGTAACGAGATATTGAAAATCTTCAAAAGAGGAATCGTAAACACTGCAGAGCAATTCTTTAGTGCACAAGAAGGAATTCCGTCGGGTCCTGCCACGTTTGAGAGTTTCAGCTTCCGGATTGCGCCTTCAACGAGGTCTGATGTAATCGCAGGAATATTGAAGTCGAATGTTATGTATGTTCACTTACTTTTTCGAATCAACCATTTTTCCCATTAACTCATGTCAGTTTGAATCAATAAAATGAAAACCGCGTGACGCGTATCGAAACGATTAAAACTAAAAGAATATTTTCTTCTAATCCGTCCGAATTATTTAAACGATTTGTTGAGCTACTCGAACCGTAATATAACTCTTTACCGGAAATACCCACAAGATCATAACTTTTGGTGTCAGAAGTGGGATTATTCGCAACAATCTCCAGCGGTTAAAGAGTGAGGTTAGGACCAGCAGGAAAACGCAATTCGGAAGAGCAAAATGGCTCAAGTGACCCCTGAACTCATGGAGGCGCTCTCGCAAATGATCGCTCAGGCTCTGAAGGCATCAATTGGAAGCGTCGCATAGCAAACGGAGCCGGATCCAGCCGCAAATCACGCTGTCCCATCACCAAAGGTACCTCAGTTTTCCATGTTAGAATACCGCTCCACGGAAGATGCGTCCGTCTCCGACTACTTCAAGAGGTTCGAGTGGGCATTGCAGCTGAGCCTCATTCCGGAAGCCCAGTACGCGAACTATGCCAGAGTGCACATGGGGGCTGAGCTCAACAACGCACTGAAATTCCTGGTGAGTCCTCGTGACCCTGCCGACGTCACTTACGCAGATTTGCGCACCACACTCTCCGACCACTTCGATCGCTCAAAAAACAAATTCGTCGATAGCATCAAATTTCGACACATCGTGCAGAATAAGGGCGAATCTGTCGCCCAATTTGTACTTCGTTTGAAGCAAGGAGCCGCATACTGCGAATACGGCGAATTCTTAGACCGGATGCTGATTGAACAGTTTCTTCACGGGCTCGAGGCAAGAAATCTGTGCGACGAAAGCATCGCGAAGAATCCAGCAACGTTTAAGGCCGCATACGAAATCGCGCACACACTGGAAGCAACCCGTAACATGGCACGGGAAGTCAACACCGGGACATCATCGATGGAACCGGAAGACACGAATAAGCTAGGATACGAAACTCCAAGGACTAGGAAGTACAGTCGGGCTGCACCAACACCACAGCAGCAGCCGCATCGGCGGAGAATCATCGGATGGAAATCAACCAACGGGCAGTCATCGGAACATCGGATCAAGCTTCTGTAACGGCTGCGGAGGACAACACATGCGGAACCAATGTCGGTTCCGTGAAGCAAGGTGCAAAACGTGCAATAAGAAGGCCACATTGCCAGAGGTATGCCGAACGGGTCGTTCAAGGTACCAGAACTCCATGGATCAAGTAGAATTGTCAGAGAATCCAGCCTCCGAAATCGACGTAGTACAGACACTGGGACAGATCCACGATGTAACAGCGACCGGGAAGAAAATGATTAACGTTGAAATCGATGGACATCGCATGGAAATGGGGCTGGATACGGGAGCGCCATGCGGAATCATTTCGGAGTCTAAGCTGAGGAGAATCAAGCCAAGATTTTCTCTGCTTCCGTCAGACAGGCAGTTCTCAAGTTATTCGGGCCATCGAATCAACTGCCTTGGCCGCATTCCCGTGAAAGTCGCGGTTGGATCAGCATCACGTAAGTTGAACGTTTACGTCGTTTCGGGAGAATCCGATCCTCTCTTTGGGCGTGAATGGATCGCCCAGTTCGCTGATCAGATTAACATAAACGAAATGTTTGCTCCGGAGACATCTGTCAACGCAGTCACTTCCACCGAACTCACTCCAATGCAAGAAGCGCAGCTGTCCGAACTGCTGGGCCACTACGAGGAGATCTTTAGTGAAGTTCCCGGAATGCTGAGCGGACCACCAGCAAAAGTGCACATGAAGCCAGGAGTATCTCCCATCTTTGCCAAGGCACGGGATGTACCACTTGCTCTTCGAGATCTCTACGCAGCTGAAATCGACAAAAAATCACCGCAGGTTTCTACGAGAACGTGGACTACTCGGAATGGGCGTCACCGACTCACATCGTAGTGAAGAAAAACGGAAGCATCCGAATCACTGGCAATTACAAGCCTACCGTCAATCAAGGATGATAGTCGACGAACATCCAACACCGAAGGTCGAAACACTCTTCAACAAGATGAAAGGGGCTTCTTTGTTCTGTCATCTCGACCTAACCGACGCTTATACGCATCTTCCGATCGACAATGAGTTCCGTCATGTGCTCACCCTCAATACGGTGACGCATGGTCTCATTCGCCCCACGAGAGCTGTATATGGCGCAGCGAATATACCCGCTATTTGACAACGCCGAATGGAAACAGTTCTTCATGGCCTGGATAACGTCGTCAACTTTTACGATAACATCATCGTCGACGATGTCGTCAACTTTAATGATCTCCTGGTAGCCCTCGCAGCGACCATGGACAGGCTAAAGCAAATCGGACTACGACTCAATAAATCCAAATGCATCTTCGCAACATCATCTCTTGACTGCCTTGGGCACAGAATCGATCGACATGGCCTTCACAAATCGGACAAACACATCGAAGCAGTCCGTGATGCACCACGACCGGCAAACGCTGATCAATTACAATTTTTCCTGGGTAAGGCGACCTACTACAGTGCATTCATCCCGAATCTCTCATCTCGGGCTCGAAGTAGTCGGGATATGCTAGCAACCGACACGTTCGAATGGACCCCAGAAGCAAAACAGGATTGGGAGCCGTACTTTCACATCAGCTGAGCGATGGAACGGAGCGGCCCATAGCGTATGCCAGTTGTACGATGTCTAAAACGGAGCAACGTTACCCCCAAATTGACAAAGAAGCCCTAGCAATTGTGTGGGCGGTCAAACGGTTTTTTCATAAGCCCCTCACGCAGATACTGCATCCAGAAAAGTCCCTGCCTACGCTCCGCATCAGCCGAATGGCCAACTATGCCGATTACTTTGCACATTTCAACTTCACCGTCGTCTACAAGCCAACCAACCTGATGCTGATTACTGTTCCCGGATTCCGAGCAAAGCAACACAATGCGGCGTCAATAGCTTGTCTAGCGGGGGAGGAGATACAGAGGATGAATTCGAACAGTTTGCGCACCTCCAAATTCAGCAGCTGCCAGTGCGAGCCAAAAACATAGCGCGTGAAACCCGGAAGGACCCTCAGCTTGGACAAATTGTTCGAGAATTGGAATTAGGTCGCAATCTTACCTGTCTGGCTTCAAGGCCCCGGAATCGAAATACACAATAGCTTGTAAAAGTGTGCCCGTCACGCACCAGCACCGCCAAAGTTCGGAAGCCACCATTGGGAATATCCAAACGGTCCGTGGGAACGTATTCACGTTGATTACGCTGGTCCCGTAGCAGGTGCAATGCTGCTGATAATCGTCGATGCGTTTAGCAAATGGTTCGAAGTTAAAGTCACCACCTCTACAACAACAGCTGCCACGATCAAGATTCTCGACGAACTCTTTTCGACGTATGGAGGAGCACCAGTAACACTCGTATCGGACAACGGTCCGCAGTTTACCGCTGCGGAGTTCAAAGCATTCCTGGAGAAGAGTGGTGTTAAATATCACAAGCCTTCCGCCCCATATCATCCTGCAACAAATGGTCAAGCCGAGCGCTACGTCCAAACAGTTAAAAGTGCACTGAAAGCCATGGAAGCCAACGAGTCAAACTTAACAAGCCAATCTCAACATAAAGGTGATACGGTCAAAATTTGGTCAAGGGAAAACGCGTGTAAATCGGTGAAATCGTTTATTTAAAAAATCAAATTAAATTTCTTTTTCAAGTTCAATTAGTTTAAAATTCAGGAAAAATATTCAGTTAGGCTTCCGCTTTTCCAAATCCGAATTGCCGGGCCTTACGCTTGACCCCTGCCATCAGATTTTGTACAGCCACCTTGTCCACCTTCTTCGCCGCAGAAAGCCAGTTTGCCTTGAACTGCTGCTCGTCCTTAGCAGTTTTTTGGTCTTCTTTAGGTTCCGCTTGACAATAGCCCAGTATTTCTCAATTGGGCGGAGCTCTGGCGTGTTGGGAGGGTTCTTGTCCTTGTTAACCACCTGCACGTTGTTGGCGGCGTACCACTCCATGACCTTTTTACCGTAATGGCAAGATGCCAAATCCGGCCAAAACAGTACGGAACAAACGTGTTTCTTCAGGAAAGGCAGCAGACGTTTATTCAAACACTCTTTCACGTAAATTTCTTGGTTGACAGTCCCGGAAGCTATGAAAATGCTGCTTTTCAAGCCACAGGTACAGATGGCTTGCCAAACCAGATATTTCTTTGCGAACTTTGACAGTTTCGTATGCTTGAAAATATCGACTAAAATATTTACCTGCACTTAGTAATTCAGAAAAAGCACCAAAAAATGAAAAAAGGCCACTAAATTATTAAGGCCTGTACCAACAAATAATGTGTGATCAGCATTAAAAAATTAGAATGAGCAATAAAAGATGAGAAAAGATCTTCGGATAATCTAAATGTGACCGGTAAATCTATCAAATAAAGCAACAGCTATTAGTATATGTGCAATTAAATATGGCAGTATTTCCGCCAAATTATGTAATTTGAGCACTAAACTATTGCATATGTCTTTCAATTTTATTGGATTTTCCCATAAAAAACAGTAAAATGAGCAATGGATATTTATATGGTTATTTATTTATCCATTGCTCATTTTGCTGTTTTTATGGGAAAATCAATAAAATTGAAAGACATATGCGAGTAGTTTAGTGCTCAAATTACATAATTTGGCGGAAATACTGCATATTTAATTGCACATATACTAATATCTGTTGCTTTATTTGACAGATTTACCGGTCATGATTAGATTATCCGAAGATCTTTTCTCATCTTTTATTGCTCATTCTAATTTTAATGCTGATCACACATTATTTGTTGGCACAGGCCTTAATAATTTAGTGGCACTTTTTCATTTTTTATTGCTCAAATCTCTCTTTTAATTGATGATTAATTATGCTGCCGAAAATATCTGCTACCTTTCCCCTTCCTTTTGCCGTATAAAACTCCTGTCCCGGAAGCTGCTTGTAGTCGGCTTTGACGTAGGTTTCGTCGTCCATTACCACGCAGTCAAACTTCGTCAGCATCGTCGTGTACAGCCTCCGGGATCGCGCTTTGGCCGTCGTATTTTGTTTATCATCGCGATTTGGAGTCACTACCTTCTTGTAAGTCGATAGTCCGGCTCGTTTTTGGCTCGATGCACGGTTGTGAGACGATACACCAGCTTATTTGCGGCATCTCGGAGAATAGGTTAGGGTTTCGCTTGAAACTACCGGCAACTCTCTTTGTCGTCTCAGCGGCTTCCGGTTTTCGATTTCCCCCGATCCAGACTTCCTGGCTGTCGACAAACGTTCCCAAACACTTTAGTTACATTTGTAACGGTTGATTTGGCAACTTTTAGCGATTTTGCCAACTTTGCGTGCGAGTAGCTCGGATTTTCGCGATGCGCGAGCAAAATTTTGATACGCTGCTCTTCTTGCTTGGACGGCATTTTGACAACTGAAGAGTGAATTCCAAAATCAAAATAGGAGCAACATTTTACACACCACACCTTCAAAATGAGGGGTGTTCAGGTTTTTAAATGCAAAATTGAAAGAAATACGTCAAGTTGATATTGACCAAATTTTGACCGTATCGCCCTTTATTTCTGCAGCAGTATCGAAAGCTCCTCATGCCGAAACTGGGAATTCGCCGAGCGAAACTGTTCCTCGGGCGAAACATCCGAACACGATTGGATCTTGTGATACCGCAGGATACCCGCACGAAAATCTCCGACAAGCAGCGGGCAGCATTTGAGTCTTCGTTCCTGCGTTCATTCACTCCAGGAGATCAGGTTTACTTTCTGTCAGAAAATGCTCGAATGGACAAATGGATTGCAGGAAGGATTTACGCTCGATTAGGAGATCTACACTACGAGATTATTTACAATGGAAAGCATCTGAAACAGGGATGCCAGATGTTTTTTTCAAATATCTGTGATAAAAATTTGAAATGTCTGGGAATGTCTATAAAAGTCTGACAAAATTAGACTTCTTTCAACGAAAAGACGTAATAAGAGAGCAAGTCCCATTCTGAACTACGAGGGAAATTTCCGCCAAACTTTGGGAAAGCACTCTCCAGAATTTCTTGGAAAATCGTATTGAAGTTGGAAGAAGTTTCTTCCTGAACTTATGTGAAGTTTTTTTCTGAACTTCCGAGAGGAGTATTCTCCTGAGCTTCGGGGATGTTTGTCCCTGAATTTCTGAGAAGTTCCTGCTTGAACTACCAGAAAACTCCCCCAATACTTCTTCCTTGAACTACTAGAAAGCTCCCCCATAGTTTCTTCCTAGTTTATCAAAAGTATTCACCTGTCCTTCTAGGATTTTCTGAACTTTGAGAAGTTCTCATTGTGAAATGCTGAAAACCTTTAGGGAAGCTCTCTAGCACTTCTGGGTAGTTTCAACTAAACTGTTGGTCTCTTCGGAACATCTGAAAAGACCTCTTGTGAACTTCTGAGGAGTTCTCAACTGAATTTTCGGAAAAATTCTTTCTTGATATTACAGGTTGTGCCCTCTCTGGTAAGTTTCTTTCTAAAATTCTGGGGAGTTTTTCCAAATTTTTCCAAATTCTTTCCAAACTTCTGATTTGTCCCATCCTGAACTGCGAGGACATTATCATTGAAACTTTGGGAAAGTCGTCTCAAAAACTCCTAAGAAAATTCCCTTTAATTTGTTCTTGAAGTTTCTTCCTGGACTTCTGAACTTTTGGGAAGTTTTCTCCATAACTCTGAAGAAGTTTGTTCAGGAACGATTGGGAAATCTCGACAATGCTCCTGTAAAGATTCATTCTGTTCTCTCTAAAGAATTTTGAGAAATCTTTATTCTGGAATTTAGAAATGTTCTCATCTGGGCTTTGCCACCCCTGTCTAGCCTAAGGATTTTTATTACTGATATTTTGAGAAATTATAGTTAGTTCCCTTCCTGGTTAGTTCGCGTCGAAAATTTCGGGCATTTTTTTTCTGAACTCCTGGGAAGGTCAATCTTGAATTTCTGAGAAGAACTCCAAAACCTCTGAAAAGTTCCTAACTTCAAAAAAGTCCTCTTCCCTCCACTTCGTGCTGAAGCTCTGATAAGTCCTCTCCTGATTCTTGGGGAAGTTCTGTCCTGAAGTTCCGGTAAGTATGATCTTGAACTTCGGTAATGTTCGGTCGTAAATTTTTGAAAGTTCTTCTTGCTTGAACTGCTTGCTCCCAATACTTCTGAGAAGTTTCTACCTGTCCATCGGAGATTTTTTTTTTCGAGGAAGTCTTCCTAGGGAATCATCTTCCTGAAGCTCTGGGAAGTCGTCTTCTAAACTTTCCAGGATGTACCCTAAATTGTGGGTCTTTTTTCCTTTACTCTTAGGAATCTAGGTCTAATTCAGGGATGTATTTCTAAATCCCAGTACAAATGTACTGAAATGATGCATTTAGTAGTACTTTGGAAAATTCAGAGTTTTAAGATTTATTTCAATTGCTCAGAACTTTTTCTGTTGTTCTGTCCCCGAGTAGCAACCAACTGAGCTTTAGAACAACAAACTCAGCAACCCTTTATTACGGTAAATTTCTTGACTTTCGTTGTGACTTAATGGCAAAGGATCAATATTACCAACGCTTTGACAACAATTTTTCACATGGGATTGAACCCTATCATAAGTATCCCTACTACCATGTTACCTCGAAAAGGCCTACACGATACTTATCTCCCGGCCCATTGTGTCTCCAAGTGGCCCACCGCTTTCGTTTCTTCAAGGATTTCTTCTTTGAATGATACCTACGATATTTAAAAAATATTTCAACAAAGCTTCTTACCGTATCTACAATACTGTTCAGATCCTTGTACGTTTTAAATCTGAAGTTCAGAGAATTCCTTTATATGGAATTTAAAAAATATTTCAAATGTCTGTAAAAGTCTGCAGCATAGATAAAATGTCTGCTAAATGTCTGCATCGTTAGAAAAGTCTGCAACAAAAATGAAAAGTCTGCAAATTTACAGACATGTCTGTGAATATGGCATCCCTGATCTGAAACGTCACATCGCACAGTGGGGCGACTCCATACAAAAGCTGGTCATGCATAAACATGTCTCCAAGTCAATAAAAACACGTGTTTCTTAACTAATTTTGGGTCGCTGAATCCAAAAATGAGGTTGTTTTTTATTAGGACGCGCTCAAATATTACGTTACACAAAAATTTTGCTTTTTAAAAGCGCTTTGATAATCATATTTTTTCATAAAGATATGGCGCGTTAGGTGATGTCAGATTTGTTTACACCATCTCTGGTGTTATATAATATTTAAATGGACCCAAAAAACTGTTTTCTGCCTTATTAGCAATTTGTATAATTTTGTCATTTAAAAAAAAATCAGTAATTTTTAAACAGTTGCATGACTATGTTGAGCACCAAAAAGGTCATACAAAAAAGTTGTTTGAATCAAAGAACTCCTTTAAAACCATATTCTGTATGTTTTCATAGTGTGAGAATAATTTAGTATTTTTTATTTTATATAACACGGTAATACAAATAAAAATTTAAATCTTTTCTTCACTTATTGTTTTTTCTTTTATTTTTTCAAACGATTAAACACACATTTCTATATCCTTAGCAAGTTTTTGCAGTAAAAAAATGTGTTATTTATGAGAGACAACACAAATCGGTTACGCTTACTTTGCGAGTGCTGAAATTTCTTATTAAATGATTTCCAAAAACTTTCGAACTCCTTATCTTTATTCAAAGGAAAACAGTTATTTGCTGCTGCTTCATATACCTATTTTCTTTATTTAAATCCGTTTTCTTTAAAATTATAAAAAGCAGTGTCCATCAGAAATAGTTCAGCCAGACCATCACATATATTTTGAATAATTCCTCCACGACTGACAATTATGGGGAAAGACCCATAACAACTTACTTGGGATTTCACTATCCATATCCACAATTATTTTAGGTACCACAAGCACTTCAATAATACAGTTTGACTCAGAATAGCCAGCTATCAGCCAGATAAAAAATAAATATTTGATGCTAACAGAACGCTCTTTCAGTTGCTTAGTAATAACACAGAGAACGAGACATCCAGGCTCGAACATTTTTCCCCAATAAACTTTTAAAAGCAAACCGTTGTAAAAACAGCGCTACCTAGTCTAGGTATCACCAAACTAAAAT
>JASCZW010004240.1:0-45121 GCA_034211315.2 Aedes japonicus | reverse complement strand
CGGAAAGTGATCGTCAGTCGGTGCAAACCAAAAACAAACCCAAAAAAGGAGAGAGTTCCTCTTCCCGCGTGCGCACCAATAAACAGAGTGCACACAGTAGGTCGCTAGAATAACTATACAAGCCACAGTGTGGTGCTATGAGCCGCTCCTTTCCATGCGTCAGTTTTTTGCCTGTCAGAAGTGGCGTACTTGTTCCGTTGCTACAACCTACCCCGCAGTGGGATGTTAGGCAAAGATTGACGTCCATGGTTCGAGTACCATTGGATACATGCCCTTTCGCTCAATTTTCAAAACATCTGTTAGATTTTTCTACCTGCCGTACTCTGACGGAACTTTCAACACTTTCTCTTCACATCTTTCATTCTAACCTAAAACATTAATGTTCACTCTTGGTGCCTCATGGTGATGAGCGAACATCCTCTTCTACATCATAATCGTTACTCCTCACACGGAGAATAAATAACATAACAATTAATGTATTAATTATAGCTCTGAACGTTTACTAACAATCATTATAAAAAAAACTTTAAACAAAAAATCAAGCTGATAACACTGAATGTGATGGTTTATTGTAACCCCAAAAAACGGTTGATTACAGGTAGTATGGTAAAGGGTTATGTGTTTGATTCGGATACTACCGTTCAATGTCCTCCGCTCGGTTTCAAACTTGTATCTTTCAATTTCAAAGCCAGCCGTTGCCCTATACGGAACTATCAATATACTTTCTCTTCATGTCTATTCGTTCTAGCAATAAATTACCGTTCACTCCTATCTGCTTCTGACAAACTTCATATACTTTTTATAGTTTTGAGAATTTGTTTAAATTCAAAGAGATACAAGCCATTTCTAGGATAGTAGTAGGTTAAAAAAAATCAAACATAAACATAACCCATTGAAGAACTGTCACTGCATAAAGATCGTTGATAAAACTCTATCGACATATGTGAAACACACTGTGTAGTTTGAGAAAAGACGAAGGAGTTCTGATCCGGCCCGAGATTGTGAGATAATTTGAGTTTAGAGCAGGCCTTGATGGTCATCTCTGCATCGATATCAACTTCCGGCCCCAAGGCACAGAACGGAAGTTTATCTTGAACGACAAATAATGATGAAGTTTTAGTCTTATTCGCTCTTAGTCGCGACATCTTGCGGTTGAAGTCACACATTTTACACGGAAAATAATTGAACCTGCTCGAAGCTTAGACAACATTTTTAGAACTGCTGGTATAAAGAAGCAAGGTACTTACAAGAAGGTTTGTTCTTCGTCTAACGAATATATCTAAAATAGACTTCTTTGACTTTTCTATTGTATGAATAAGAAATTGGATACGTATGTACAACGATTTTGACAGATGTTTCCACGGCTGGAAATAATAAGAAATTTGATATAACACGTATAGCCTGCCCCGTTGGTAATAGTGACAACTTGCGGTGTGAAGTCATTCAAAAGCATTTCCAATCAGAATGGCCTGATAATGTGTGACATTTTAATCGACTATTTTATTTGAACGAAATTCTCAACATGCATTTGACTATGAAGTTTGAGAATTTCAAAAATGTTTTATAGTTTAATGCACAGGAAATAATTGCACAGGAAAAAAAACAGTATTCATGTACACCTCTATGGAACTTTGTTTGGGGATTAATTGCCACTTAATCTTTTTATTGTCATTTAATAAATTTGTGATAAATCGTCTATGTGATTGCTTAACATGATTTTGTGCTCACAAAATAAATCTAATTTAACGGAATATAAAAACCAACATTTGTTAATTGATCAAACTACCCAATTTTTGAAACCGACGTATGCATTTCAGCATCAACCTTAATTTAAAAAATTGTAGCTTGGAAAAATTACGTTGCATAGCAAAAATGGTAAAAATAAGTTGTAGTGAATAACAAAACTAATTGACACCGAGGAAAAACATTTATTTTTTTGTGCAAAAATTTTAAAACACTTGAGTTTAAGTAACTCAAACCGTCTTTTATTCTCTTTAATTTTTGTGAAAAAAAACTTTAAAGATATTAGAAGAAATATCGGCATTGGCATGTTTTATCGTATGTACTACCCTATTATCGGCAGAGGAGTAAATGAAACCGTGTTTTTTTGTGAAGCGGGTATCTGGAACATGAACTACCTTTACCCAAAATCTCAGATCTTAAGGACTTTAGCACCTCCATGATGATAAGACAAGCAGAAGCCCACATTAATTTTAAAAAATCAGTAGCCTAGTCCCTTAGCATTGGCATGGACTAATTAGCACTATCGAAAAAATACTCTCTTTGAATTTGTTCATACCTTCCTACGGAATCTCCTCATAAAAATCTTTTAAGTGAGTGTAAGTTATTTCTTTTAATTACGTTAAAACTGCTTATTCTTTTGAAATATATGCGTGTTTCGTCTACTATTTGCAGTCCTTCCCCGGTTCCTAGTAACGGTGGTTGTCTTAGTACTAAGTTATCTCCGTGATTGGAAAACTGTCAAAAAACCCGCAAACTAATCCAATACACGCAAACGCAACGGGCAGGCCTTCAAAATGATAATTATGTTCTCGAGATATTAAAACCAACTGTTTTCAAGGTAATGGTTTTGTTTAAAATGGGTTTAATACTCATGAATGTGAATTTGACTCTAACTTTCTTGATCAGCAACTTGTGTATTGAACTTGTGTAGATTTGATATTTTAAATGATCTACAAATGTTTCATATAACGTTTTAGGAATTTGACCGATGTAAAAGAGGTTTGAAAAATTAATTCAAAAGCGTAGACAAACGTTCAAGCTAAAATGAAGTATACGTAAATATAAAATTGAAATGAAGATACATAAAAACACTTGCAGCTTTTGCTACTTTGCCCTTCCGTTCCGCGCCCAAGGTTTGACCGGCAAGTGGAGCCTAGCTGGTCGCAAGTCTGATGTGGTCATTGCTCTCAAGTCTCCTCAGCAAAAACTCTAGAAAATTTCTCGGAAAATAGCTGGAAAATACTCCTGTGGGTGGAAACCTTGTTGCCGTGGAGCGACATAGACGACGGAAGCGCCAACTTCGTGGCATTATTCGATCACAAATTTCCAGAATTGTTTAGGACGTGACTTGAGCTTCTCTGCATTCCACGCCGATACTGGAGAAAGCAAAGTTTCAGTGACTCGCTGGTATTTGTGATTCATCATAACAAAGTGTTGGCGGTCTTCACAAAAAACCTTTATCTTCAAATCGATTTATCTCCTCCAGTGAGCTCTAAGTCTAATGGGCAGCTGGCAGGTCCACCCAAAAGACCATGTACGTAGTCTGTCCTTTCCTTCCAATGTTCGATAGCGGGATGCAGTGGGTCTCAGGTTCGACATCGACCGATGTTGGTTGGAGATCCAATAGAGGCCCTTTCAGGTCTACGGATTATCACAGTTACGCATGCACTTTCTTCGAGGGATAATTGAACTACGCGCAGGTTTACTAAATGAACACTTATAAAACGAAATTTATTTACTTAACACAACATATATTTGCTTAAGAAACTTATCACAATTTAAAATGCCCGTGGCCTTGGAACCGAGTTCTCCGTTTGGCATCCGAAATGTGACTCACTTATGGATCATTCGTCAGCCTGGTTGATACCGATGTCTAGTGAAGATTCTCATAGCCGAGATGTTACGTGAGCATGGAACTCACTCTCTTGTTGCCGTTAGTAGTCCGACAATGATCTGTCCAGTGCACGATGACTGTTGTTGTGCTGGTGATAACAGAGGCTATTGTCTCTCGATTATGCCTTGTATCCATATAGCTGGTAGATGAAAACCTCTATTGGACAATATTGCAGACGGTGATGATGAGCAGGGATGAAGTCTGGGGGTTGCTGATCACAAACAGACCACATTCTTCTTCGTATGATACTTCTTGGTGAAGGAGATAAATTTGTGGCAAGCACTTCGTACTGTATATCTCCTCGTTCATCATCGTCATCCACATAAAAGCCTTCTTCGGCCCAGTATGTCTCGTCATCCATTATGAACACGAAGTCGCGCTTCGCTGAAATTGTTTTCAATGCATACGTTAATTACCACAAAATTAGAAGAACCTCAGGAATATGTGTAAATTTGGAAAGGCCAAGACTCCAGAAAAGGCTCAAGAATCCTTTGACAGTTTGTGACAGTTTCAAAACAGAAAAAGTGTATGAATAAGGCTTTCAAAACCAATGTTTCCTTTATTTTTGCAGAAATCACTATGCCTTATATAAAATACTCCCCTCACCTATAATCATATATATCTTTGCCCAAATTTTTGACAGAATCCTTAATACAGACAGATGCAGACATTTTTCAATGTTCCCTAGATTACTATCTGGCATCCCAGATTGAAAAACTTAAAATTTTAAAAAGCTATCTGGCATCCCTGGTGATCCCCTGAGAAAAGAAGAAGAAGATAACCAGCTGACAAGTTTTGTCCGAAGTATGTGCTGCTCTTTTTTTTTCGATATTCCCTCCAGTATCAAACAATGGATGAGCTTTTAAATATGAGCTGCTTAGCAGCTAAGAGTGGCTTCCATCATCATTGCTTCATTAATCTTAATAAAATTCCTTTTTTTATTGCCGGGTTTTTGAAACAACCTCTCCTTTCTTTTTATTTAGCATTTCAACCTTATTGCTTTCACAATTTGCTAATTGCTTGCTCTCAACTTAGTTTTCTAAATGTACTTCGACAGTTATTAATTGAGAGCCTTCGATGCAAGGTACCATTTTTTGCATTAGTATGATTGTGTGGCAAGTACAATTATTCCTTATGCCCAGGGAGTCATGAAATTTTCCTTATCGGAACATTCCTTGACCAGACCGGGAATCGAACCCAGCTACCTCCAGCATGGTTTTTGCTTTGTAGCTGCGCCTTCTACCAACTGAGCTAAGAGAGGGAACTTCCACAACTTTTTAAAACCAAAACGTAACTTTGGATCTAGATATCATTGAACGTAGTTGCCTTTGAAAATATAGAGCCTAGTAGCTCTGAAATCTGATACTTATATGGTAAAAAAATAAATAAAATTAATACAAAATTCAGCCGCAGCGAGCCTGCACCGCTGTCAAAACGATCTGAAATATGCACACCGTATAAATTACCCTTTATTAATTGATTACCACTCCTCTTACTATCCGAGCGCGCCACTTATCTCTTTCACCTCGCCGTAGAAGGCAGTGCTGGTTGGTTTGGTGCCACATCCAACAACCCTGAATATGACTGAGCATTAAATTCGATCACGTTCAGATCCTTATGAATTATCTGCGGCTGTTTGCTTCACTCGTTTCTTTTCGATGATCGTTCGCGTTGCACATTTTTATGTTTATCATGTTCCGAGGGATTTCCGCGAGAGCGAGCGGCCGCTGCTGCCAAACTTGACTGACATACCGTAGCGAATTGTCAGCTGTCGAAGTTGGCTGTGGCCGTTAACATCTTACTTGAAATGTCCGAAGGGAGAATGGCATTCGCTTTGCAGTGCCGGACGACGACGACGCCAATGCATTTGTGCAGAAATTTGATACCCTCAAGGGTGTCACACGTCATTACTCAAATCGTAAAAGATTCGAAATTCGGGTCAGTGGGTACAACTCTCTCTCTCTTATTTCGGGTGCGATCATTACTGCGATGCTGCAAGAGTTTCATCTTTCATCGACTTGTTTTCGACGAAAGACATTCAAATGATTTCTTACCGACTCCGAGCCCTGCTGGATCCTTTGAATTATTTACTACACGCAGGATTCATGCGGTATAGCTTGTCCGACAATTTAAGAAGTCGTTACAAAGTGCAATAAGCGGTGTCTGATCTGCTATTTTATTGCGACCCATTACGACGCTTCTTACAAATTGGTTGGAATTATTAATTTAAAAATTTATAGCCACTGAGGATTATCACTGCGTAAAACGTCAATGGAACGGATGAATGATGACGAAACCTGTTTATCGTCCCTCGTCGCTTCGAACTTTTTCAGTCACATCTTTGCCACCAAGCAGTTCAACCATTAAGAGCAAATTATTATGTCAGCCCTATCGCTTTCCTTCCTCTTTGGAGTGAATACTCGCGCCACCCTATTCGTGTTAAAAATTGTAAATAGATTGGCGTCACCTTTTCAAACATGACAGACAGTAGCATCTCCCACTGCAATGAGTTAGACTACATTCAAAGCAGAAAATTTCAAACACAACTAGATGGTCGAACCACGTTGACGACCGAATTTTTGCAATTGCTGATGGATTTTCTCATGAATAAAAATTACCGCTTTTCGGACCTATTGGATGCATATATGACAGGAAAACAACTATTTGTACGGCATCCGGTGGCACACATGAATCGGCAATCGACTGCCTCACTTGTATTATGTACAGAAATAGACCACATATGCTTCTCCCATCGCGTGCCGCCATCGGATGATGACAGCTCGGAGTTGAAGGCAACGCAGCCATCCCTCACAGGTTACTTCGATGGATGGTGTAAACAAACGTGATAGTTGTTTACATTTTTCGAACTGAACTTCGCGCTTTGTGGCGGTCTTCAGCGAAGTTCATTAGAAGTCATACACCTACCGAGTAAGTCGATTTGATAGAGCTGAGGAAATGGGTGCACATCTACGAAAATGTTGTGAGGAATGTAGGCAGTATTTTCTAGTGGTTTAACCCAAGAGGTTTCCAACAGCATTGATTACTTGTCACTTCCTCCAAAATTACTATGATAACTCATTGATTACAAAGCTTATTATGATTACTGATAATTACTTATGATTACTCATAATCATTCGTAATTACTCTTGATTACTTATGATTACTTGATAACAACTTATGATTACATGCGTGATTATTTGATTACTCAGTGATTACAAAGCTAATTGTGATTACTGACGATGATTACTCATGATTACTTAATGATATATACGTTTTCGACCCTAACTTGCCCAAAAATCCAACTTTTGATCGATTCCGATTCTGTTGGTATCAAATGATAGGTACAATCCAGTTTTAAAATACGTACAGAAAAACCGAATTTGGTCATTATGGGCATTATGGCCATCAGGAACTGGCTCCAACTTGGATTATTTCCGACATCTTCTACATAATCTTGAGCACGACAAATCATGAAGATTGAGCCGTCAAAAGCATGGCTTCGGTGCAAAAACCAAATAGGGTAAGGGGCTGTAATGTTAGCCTAGCTCCTTCATTCGGCCTATATACCAAATAAGTCATTAATTCAGCAATAATCAACCAAATCATGTTGCTATTAGAATGACCGATGAGACAATATTAATCAACTTATAGTTGTTCACTTCCGCGTAATTTTCGATTTCTTGAACTTTTGGGGCATCATGATCTCACTGGTTAAGCTGAATAGATGAACTACACGGTCTTCAAGTGATCTAAATTTGGCTTAATTAAATCGATAAAGCAAGTAATGCCACCTGGATGTACAGAAAACAGATACACGTTACAAACTAACTGTTCACATTGCTAATATAACAATGATTTTTCAAGAAAATCATAGACCCAATGTTGAGGACATATTTTTTTGTATGTTCCCAACTATGGCCTGTTGTATCAATAACGTAGTAAAAAGGTTGTTGTTGGTAAAATTTCGAGTGGAAATGCATGTGTTTGCGGTTGTTTATATTCAAGTTGCTCATCTAAATACAAACCGAAGGAACTAAGCCATTGTTTAGTGAATTATAATGTTTTCATTATTGAATGGCTCGTAAATCATATATGAACATCACTTATGTGTTTCAGAGCAGTTTTGCTTTAGTTTGTTTTGTGAAATGTTGTGTTAAGTTATGCGAATACAGCTGGCAATGCCTTAATTCATAGAATAAGAAGAAAAAACCGTACGAAGACTGCATTTAGTAATAAATCCATCGAATGGGACGAAGTTGCATCTATTAATAGACCCAATTTGGTACCTGTAGACCGACATTAAATCCATATCCCTTGAAAGTTTCTGACTTTATAAAAAGAGTTGTGTAACTTTTCGTGATACAAACTACCAAATTTCTTCTCAAACATATCTTAGCAAGTGTAGAACTAGTTGAATCTCGCCATCAGTTTGAAAACTTTAAGAGTTATAATCAAAAATGTAATCGATGGTTGCATAATAGGCTGAGTCAAGGGACACATACCCTAGTTGATATTACGGGTCTGTCCGGGGGACATTCTGGTGGCCATTGAAGACCAAGATAATTAATTTCCGATGATCAATGATTAATTTCCGAATTAAAATAACCACCTGACATTCAAGGAATAATGAGCTGTCAAATTGTAATACTGGATGTTTGTACTTACCATACTGGATATTTGTACGATACCAACACAATCGGAATCGATCAAAAATAGGATTCTTGGGACCAGGGTTGCGGCTTATCATTTTTGACTCAGGCATATTCATTTGCCAATATCTCCTTTAAGAGGGTCGATTTGATAATATGATGTATGATGAACTTGTAGTGCATGAGTAGACCTACAACTTTGTCTAACAGTACATTGCTCTAACTCCTATATCTTCGACATGAGAGCGTATATTCACAGTGATCTTCACGATGATAATCGCGTGATCTTCACCGCGAATATCATCGCGAAAAACACTGCGAATATACGCTCTTATTCCTCAGATATAAGAAATGAGAGCTATGTATTGTTAGAACCAGGTTGTAGGTCTACTCAGGCACCATAAGTTCATCATACATTATATTTTGAAATTGAGCTTCTGGTACCAGCAAAACAGAAATAAGCACAACGAGACGCAACGCAATCAAGGCCAAGTCCTTAGTAAGGTCGTTACAAATATCAAATAAAAATAATGTCCTACCGGCGCAACATGTGTAAAGGGTAAATTTGTAAGAAGGGTAAAAATCTAAGCTTATGACTGTACGTACTATCGAATCAAAATGTACATACTATATGTACATACTATCGAGTGTACGTACTATCGCGGGGGCGTACTATTGAGGGTGCGAACTATTGAGGGTACATAGTTATTATCGAGGTATATCTGTGTATGATTACCTTGTGGAATTAAAAGTTATCTCTGATTACTTGTAACTGACGGACTCCTTTAATGAAGTCTCAAAATATATAAATAAAAACCTATACCAACAACAGCCAGCCTGACATAAGAAAAGGCCCCAACAGCTTCTCTTAAGACGTTACTAAGAAGGATTTGCGATAATTAATAATATCGTTCTATACAGACAAGTTCGCCTTTCCATTATGCCTCAATTTTTTTTTCACTTTATTTCAGATATAGTGGTAAACCAAAAACAGGTTCAATGGGTCAAAATAATTTTAATCAACTTGCTCACTACACAGCTCGAAAAAGTTGTGTCAATTTCCGTTCAATTTCATGCACATAAATGAAGCGTCACAAAACATACAAATTAACGTTATGAATCGTGTAAAATTCTGAGAAATTCCATACATTGACGATAATGTTGTATGCAAATTTTGCCCATAATTCAAAAAATGGCTAATGTGCCTTCAACACGAATTCGAGAAAAATGCAATCATAGTGTTTTTGTTATTAGAACCAGTTTTATAAGATTCTTATAACTTTTAAACTACTCATTATAGTTGTTGTCGATTCTGAAATCATGCCGTTGAATTGAAACGAGAAAAGAGGTAGCCAATTTTTTCAAATTATGATTTTTAATCGTAGTAGCCAGTTTTTCATTTACAAAGCAAGAGGAATTTTACAATCCGAAATTTGTTTTGTCTAACGTGCATACGTTGTCTTTTATCGCGTTGTGAGTTTGTGACACAAATGGCTTTAAATTATCTGAAACAATTCGGTAGCACCAGCGAAAGCGAAACAATGGGCAGTAATTAGCCAGAAGAAACAATGGGCAGTAATTAGCTATGCTGTTGCCGAGAAATATTTGAATCAATACTATCTTGTACAACAAAACTAATTAACCAATGTTTAAAAGTTCCAGTATGCTAATCTATTCATAAATAATATAAACATTGTATGGAACCCAAAATCTTCGGATTAACAACCTGGTGCTTGTATCCACTTGACTGTCAGACCATCACTACTGATAGCCATAAAAATCTCTATTAAAATCACATTGGATGCTGCGCTCGGTATCATCATGCAAATTAGACAATTTTTCATTTATATTACACATTAGCCATTTAGTTTTTTAAGCCGTTTACCCCTATAAATCATTATTTTGAAAATGTTATACAGTGAGTACCTTAATAAGGGTGTCAACAATCATGCAACACTTTTTTCCTATTTTGACTAAAATGGCATATTAGCCATTTCTTGAATTATGGGCAGAAAAGCGCGTCTTTGATAGAACTCTTACACGCAGGTTGCTGCTTCGTGTGGAATGAAATATATTGGAACATGCTCTGATATTTACATCACAATGAATTTAAGATTTTTTTCTGAGTAGGGAAGCGGAACCTATCTTAAGCTCAATAAGCAGACCTCCAGTGGAAATCGGTAAATATGCACTGAATACCGAACACTAAGTACACAAGTTATTTACAAATTATTCGTTCACTTACCGTTTATCGTTTCTCAACACACATAACATTCGATTCTGATAATTTTCTTCTAATTTCATACGGAAAAGTTGCCACTGCTATGTATCTATGTTAATAATATCACATATGTATGTTAACTGTACTGATTTTAATCAAGAAAAAAAAACAAGTTAACGCTCTCCATAACTGCACCCAAAAATGAATTAGATCATTTGACAGTACTTCACGTGTGTTGGGTAGCATGCATATAACCAAGACAAAATTAAAGGTTTTGTTTGTTATTCTTCCATGAGAATGGCAACAAGACTCACCATAACGTTGGGCATAGAATGCTCTTTGAATGATTGAACACGCACATTAGCGTTGATGTGTATGCTATACAGTATGTGAGCAGTGCCGCCAAATTCAACAGAGTGGGAAAAATATTATTAAATGTGGAATTTTATTTTTCGGTAAAAATTGAAAAAATGTACAATTAGAAGTATGTTATTATTTATTTAATCTATGGAAAAATAAAATAGTTCAATTTTGGGCGATTTGTAGCACTCCTACAAAAAAGGTAATATTGAAGTACTGCCAAACACATTTCATTCGAATAAGAGTCATAATAAAATAGTTTAGCAACATCAAGCGATTACGTCGAGGAGTCTGGCTCGAGTATATTCCCTTGTACGGTTTGATCAATACGACGAATTTGTTGTGCAAAGGTATGAAATTGTATTGAAAATCTGACTGCTCACTATTTTTACGAAATTTAAGTCTCCGAAACGTTTTTGTAACTTTTAATTATATTCAAAACCTAATTTTATTTGCCAGGATTATATATTCTTGGTTACTGCGTCCATTTATTGGAGAAATTAAACATCTTTTTACGTTTGAAGTTGGATGACTGCAGAAATTGATGAATATATGTACTATGGTGAACATAGGTTTCGCTTTCCTATAACATATCTGATTACCAAATGAAGTTTTGGTTACAATGCCTACCAAACGAACTTTTAAAGAATGCAAGGTATTGTTTAAATTTGTACATACATTACATTAAATTAATCAATCACATCCAATAATATCAATATTGTATGAATTTCACTTTCAATAGTCATTAAAATACGTTTAGCTACTTTTAAGTACTTTAAATACTCTTCAAATAATATTGAATAGTTCGAGCACACACTTAATACATACGTCTTAGTACAGAAAATTCTTCTAAAATATTATTGAGTACATTGAATGATCTCGAAATACTTTTGAATGATATGATTCCTCATAAATTACTATTGAGTACTAGGAATATTTTACTTGTACTTTTAAATCTGGGTCTAGCATTAAGAAGTCCAAACATATTTTGAGTACACCTTGAAAAAAGTTTTCTTTCGATTTGAGGACTTCAATTTCAATATCCTACACACATTGAACACGCGATGCTCTTACACACGATGGAGGAAGGACATGTATTCAACTACGACAAAATAACGAGACTGGAAGGGATCGAAAACCCGGGTGTAAGGATGATTGCAGAGGAAGCAGCAATTGAAAGTAAACATAAACAAATACACTCCCGACAGAAATTAGTAACTAGCTACATGAATTAACCCAATACTCAAGTTTGAACATATTCGCATTATTTTCTGCCGCACCCTGTAAACTTGTTAATAAAAAATCGTGTCATGAAAAACGCATTCTTGACCCATAAGAATTTGGTGAATATCTATGAACAAATTGTAATGAATCATAAAAATCAACATCGTGATTCATACTTTATATAAAATTGAGCAATGAACTGCCAAAAATGTACCGTTATATATCAGGGGTATGAACAATAAAATTGTACAGATTACTCATAAACATTTTTTAAATGATCCATTAAAAGTTCAATAACTTTCCTTGCACTTGTAAAATTTATCCATAAAAGGTAACCTTTGTGCAATGAAATATACTAAAATATTTCCTAAAATATTGGAACAGTTTCATAAATAAATTGCCAATTATCCATAAATCGATTAATAATGAACCATAAGCTTATAAAAAAATCTACGGTAAATCAGCTTTATGTTCTTAATCATATAGGAATGTTCAATAAAAATTCAAGTTTGGGCATTATTATTTTTTAATTTTTAGCCACAAAGATTATTAAGTTCATCCCTTATTGCGTTTTTACTCAGATTTAGTGGCATGCTCTTTCTATTAGGTATCCGGATGAAATATTGATGCCAAAGAAAGATCACGGAGTATTGCGGAATCGTATTGTGGGTTGAAGAACTAAGGCGGCAGAAAGCGGTCGATGTTTCAAACATCCGAAGTGTTAATGTAAAAGTTGTCCACGATGAATTTGCCACACACAAAATTGATTCGCAAAATTCGAGTTTTCATCCGATTGCCAACAAATTTTCAGGGATTGAGAAATTACTATTAAACTTCATTTTACTATTTTACTCGTATTTTATTTACAGTCCATACGCAAATGCCCGCAGCTTGGCCTTAACCCCGGCCATAAGATTCTGCACAACCTGTGAATCAACCGTTTTTTGCATGTAAACCCATACTTTCTTCAGTTCCTCGACTGTCTTCACTACCTTAGGTCGTTTAAGAAGGTGCTGCTTCATAATCGCCCAGTACTTCTCGATGGGGCGGAGCTCCGGAGTGTTGGGAGGGTTGAACATTTTCGGCACGAAATTGACCTTATTGTCCGCATACCACTTCAGCACGTCCTTGGAATAGTGGCATGAGGCCAAATCCAGCCAGAAGATTGTTGGGACGTTGTGGGCCTTCAGGAGAGGAAGCAGCCGCTTCTGGAGGCACTCTTTTATGTACACCTGTTCGTTCATCGTGTCCTGGGTCACGAAAGGTGCACTCCGCTTCCCGCACGTGCAGATGGCTTACCAATCCAGGAATTTCATCGCAAATTTGGACATCTTCTGAGTGCGGACATGCTCCAGAACGCTGAACTTATCCTTGGCCGTGAAAAACCGGTTGCCGGGAATCTGCTTGAAGTCGGCCTTCACATATGTTTCGTCGTCCATGATGCAGCATTCAACTTTCGTCAGCATGTTGAGGTACAACTTCCTGGCACGGGTTTTGGCGGACTTGTTCTGCTTCTCGTCGCGATTAGGGCCCTTTTGTACCTTGAACGTTCGAAGCCTAGCCTTAGTTTTGGCCTTCTGGACAAAACTTCGGCTTAGGTGCAGCTTCTTAGCCACATCCCGAACGGAGGCGTTCGGATTTCGGTTGAAGGCCCCAACTACGCGGTTGTGATTTTTGGTGTTGTACGGAATACTTTTTCCTTCACTTCTGGGCTTCCGATCGGTGGTCAACCGTTCCTCGAACCGCTTAATCACTCGCGACACAGTGGAATTTGCGATTCCCAACGTTTTAGCGATGGAGAGATCCTTGTTCTCGTGATGAATGCGCAAGATTTTATCACGCACGAGCTGTTCTTTCGACTCCATTTCCGCGAGTTTTGACCACAGGACTTTAAAACTTGCATGTAAATAATGCACTATGAACTAAATCCATCTAAATTTTCATTAAATTCTACTCAACGGTTAAAAAGTTAGAGCAATTTCATAGTGTGGCAATTTCATCGTGGACACCCTTTAACGTAAGTTAGATTCCAGGCAAACGACTGATTTGATCATTTGACCGGTATAAGGCAAACGGAGGATGTTTTTTGTAGTTAGGACAACAAGCGTCTGCCCAGCATAATTGATTTTTTTGAAATAACAGTTTGACCCCGTGTTCTAATGTGCAGGAGAGCTCTTTCAAAAAATATCTTGGCAAATATGTGTCGCAGTAGCAGTCCTAAAAAAACGTGAGATCCGCAAAGATCATGCCTTTTATATTAAGTGCACAAAGTTGGTTTGTTATGAATCATAGTTTGAAGATTATGGTTTGTTATTAATACTGTTATAGATCATTGGCGATTGATGTATAGAAATTATTCAATAATTTATGGATCATACGCATATATTTTAGTTCACAAAAGTTGCGTTCTGTTTATCAATTTTTGCAAGTTTAAGGAAAGTTATTGTACCTTTAATAGATCATTTGCAATATTTTTCAGGTTAATCTTTCAAATCTTATCGAGGACATTTTTGATACATAACGGTACATTTTTGACATTTTATTGCTGAGTTTCATAAAAATTAAGGATCGAAATGTAGATCTTCATGGATCATTTCAATTTAATTTTTGTGAAACGATTTTTATGAATTATTCCTTTAACTTTGAAGGTGCAAACATAAGGCTACCATTCTCTTTCAAATCGAAGAGCCTGGTTGTATTGTTTCGGAAATGAATGGAATATCTTATACAATAAATATATAAATATAATCCTATACTACTTATTAGCTCTTACAGAAATAGTAGTTGATTTTAGAAGTGAAATTTTAATGATAATGTAATGCTGAAATTCTGAAAACAAATTGTGCCTATCATGCTTGCCATGTTGCTCTATACTCTTGAAATAATTGATTTTGGAATGCAATAATGATCTCAACACGTTCTGAAAGTATTCATTATTAGAGAAATAGGAAAAGAATCATCGTGATTTCCAGGTACACGATCTTCTCCCTCGCTTCGTAGTTCTCAAATTGACAAAACTGTCCAGGCTATGTAAGCCAACCAGTGCACAGTGGGGAAAAAAACTCATTGGCCGCACAGCACTGCTTGGGGAGTAAATGAGCTCATTTTACCCTTGTTACCCTATGATTTGCTTGTTGTTCAGACATTTCTTTGCTCGGTGTAACTCAAGATCAACAAAATAAGGCTAGTCCTATGTAAAATTGCCTGAAAAATCGACTGGAGTTAGTCTCGTTAAACGCATGGCTCTGTGAATGAAGATATGGTTGATTTTACCCCGATTCCCCTAATATTGTTGGGTTTTTCAGAGATTGCATGGTTCGGTTTGTCTCAAGATCAACAAAATTAAGCTAGTCCTATGTAAAGTTGCCTGAAAAATCAATTGAAGTTTGTTTCATTAACCGCACGGCTCTGTTAATGAAGATATAGCTGATTTTACCCCAGTTTCCCTAGTGTTTTTGTGTAATTCAAACTATTTATTTTTTGGTATGTTTCTATAGCAACAAAATAAGGCTTGTCCCATATAATTTTTTCTGGCCAATCGATTGGAGTTAGTTTCATTTACGAATGGCTCTGCGAATGAAGATATGGCTGATTTTACCCTGATTCCCCTGACATTTTCGTTTTTTTCAGAAATTTTTTGTTCGGTGTTTTTCTAGAGCAACACAATAAGGTAAGTCCCATGCTAATTTCCTGGAGACTTGATTGGAGTTAGTTTCAACAGCCTGTGAATGAATATATGGCACATTTTACCCTGATTCCCCTAATATTTTTTGTTATTCAGAAATTTTTTAGGTCGGTGTAACTCAAGATCAACAAAGTAAGGCTAGTCCTATGTAAAATTTTCTGGAAAATCGACTAGAGTTAGTTTTGTTCACCGCACAGCTCTGTGATCGAAAATATGGCTAATTTTACCCTGATTCCCCTAATATTGTTATATTATTCAGAAATTGCTTAGCTCTGTGTTACTCAAAATCAACAAAGCTATGCTAGTTCTATGTAAAATTTTCTGGAAAATCGGCTGGTGTTGGTTTCGTTTATCGCAAAGCACGAACGGGAACGAAGCTATGGCACATTTTACCCAAATTCCACCAATATTTTTGAAATAAAGAAAAAAATCATTATTTGTAAACATGGCACCGCTCAAACGTCATCTAATGAAGTCGTGAAAATGTTTGTCTACTGCTTACTTTATACTTTTAATGTGCTCACAGCTTACGGCAAGAATGACTGCAATGAACTTAGGGGAATATTAGAGGAATCGGGGTAAAATTGACCATATCTTCGTTCATAGAACTGTGCGGTGAACGGAATGGATTTTGATCGATTTTTCAGCAAATTTTACTAAGGACTAGCTTTAATTTGTTAATCTTGAGTAACTGCGACCAAAAAAATTTATGATAAACACAAAACTATTAGGGGAATTAGGGTAAATTCAGCAATATCTACGTTTAAAGAGCCGTGCGGTAAATGAAACCAATTTCAATCGATTCCCCAAAAAAAATTCACAAAGAACAAGCATTATTTTGTTGATCTTGAGTCACACCGAGCAAAGAAAATTGTGAAAAACATGAAATTATTAGGGGAATCAAGGTTAAATCTGCCATTTCTTCATTCACAGAGCCGTGCGGTGAACAAAACTAACTCTAGTCGATTTTCCAGGGAATTTCACATGGGACTAGCCATATTTTGTTGTTTTTTAATCACATCGAGTAAAGGAATTTCTGAAAAACACAACAGTATTAGGGGAATAAGGGTAAAATCAGTAATATCTTCATTCACAGAGCCGTGCAGTTAATGAAACCAACTCCAGTCGATTTTTCAGGCAATTTTATATAGGACTAGCTTTATTTTGTTGCTCTTGAGTCACACGGAACAAAGCAATCTCTGAATAACACAACAATATTAGGGAAATCGGGGTAAAACCAACCATATCTTCGTTCAAAGAGCTATGCCGTGAACGAAAGTAATTTCAAACGATTCCTCAGCTAATTTTTCAAAGGACTAGCCTTAATATGTTGATATTGAGTCACTCCGACCAAAGAAATTTATGATAAACACAAAACTATTAGGGGAATCAGGGTAAAATCAGCCATATTTACGTTCACAGAGCCGTGCGGTAAAGAAAAACTTTTTCAATCAATGTTCCTGGAAATTTTACATAGAACTAATATCATTTTGTTGATCTTGAGTTACACCGAGCAAAGAAATATCTCAACAACAAGGAAATAATAGGGGAACAAAGGTAAAATGAGCTCATTTGCTCCCCAAGCAGTTCCGTGCGGCCAATGAGTCTACGTCCATTCGATTACTTAGAAATTTTCCTTCAAGTAAAGGTATCATTTACAGAAATCGTTCCACTCCGAGCTGAGATATAGAATTCTTTCGAGTTTCGGGCACTTTTTTCCCACTGTGCAGTGTCTCAACGTTTCAGCTGGAAGTCTTTTGTGATCATTTGACTTAAAGACGCGATAGGTAGGAACTTGTGAGGACCAGAAGTCGATTGCATCACCCTTGCAGGTTGTAAGCTTTCCACTAAAAGCCCCAATAAAATATTTAATGATATTCATAAAAACTAAAAAAAAACCCTAAAATAAATCATCCAAATTGAATAAAAAAAACATGGCACTTTTTTATGGGAAAAGTATACATTTTTCAAAGATAAACTAGCAGTTTCCATGAAAAAATCACAAACAGCAATAGCAAATAATATTGAAGAACCAAAAGAAAGCTGAAACTGGGCAATATCAAAATTTAAAATTTCAATTGAACAAATCCTTAATTTGCTTATTGAATTCAGGATTTTTCTAAAAATTAAAAGTAATACAAAAGTGCAATAAAATAGGATTCCTACACGGACTGGTTTTTATCAAACTGAGACGGATTACTAAAAAACATAAAGCAATAAAGTCTGATGTTTACTATCATATACCGGAAATAACTATACGTTAGGGATTGAACATCGCAAAAGTAATTTATATTCCTCAACACATTACAATCACAGTCACAAATAAGAATTCAAGTGGTTATTATTTATACCAATTTCTTAGTTATATATAACATTGAACTTCTTATCACACTTAAGTTTGGTATTTCTTCTGCGCAGAATTTTGAGTTTGAGTATCATGTCTGGTGCACTTTAAACTTCCCATCTCATTTCCTACCACATTTCCATTTCAAACCATTTATTCCCATCACTTCAAAATCCCGCCTTGAACCCCTAGAACCATTCACAATCATCATCTAAAAATAGCACAAATGCGCCCATTCCTCAAATTGCGTCCTCTGTTCTAATTATTCACTCTTGCTTGTTCCCGAAACCCAAACAACAAACCACTCAGATTTCGGTGGTCTCAAAGTCAAAAAAAAAAAATTGCCTTCCTTCCCGTGCCACAAGCAGCCTGTCATCGTCGTCTCCGTTCGTGGTGGGTTAGTTTTGACTGGAGAACGAGGACCGTCATAACGCATTTGTCTACTCCGGCGAATGCTCATACATCATATTTCTGGTCGTTCGCTACCGAGCCCGGCTGTTGGCTGATTCATTCATCTTCACCCGAAAAGGCGACAGAAACGGAGCCACTCTACCGAATAATGCAACGAGCATAAGAGAACCACAAAAAAAAAATACTGAAAGTATTAAAGCAAAACGCTAATACGACATACGATACGATATGTTTGGGTTGAACCCCGGCAGCAATAATGGTTTGGCTGAGGCGATGAATTTAACACCACTAGGCGAGGGGAATCCTAACGGTCGGTCGGTCGGTCGGTCGGTTCGGAAATCTATGAAGTAGATATCCGTTGTAGTAAGTAGCAGCCGAAGATTGTCGGGTGATAAAGTTGACAGGCGAATAGGCTTGGGAGTTATGACAAGTCTCGTGAACTGCAGCACTGCCGATGTCTGGTAGATTACTGTTAGGCTCCCTCATTCATTGGGAAAAAAAGAGAGAAGAAAGGCCGCGCGAAGAAGTGTGAATATTAGTGGTGATTTAATGGAGGCAGATAAACCATTACGGGGTTGGCTTAATCGATGGAGTTAATGTTTTGCAGTTGGTTGATGCTTTTGAATGGATGCAGTCACAGTGACACAATGGGACATAATGGGAGTTTGGCTTTTCAGGGTTAACTGCTATATTTAGATCTTTGGTGTCTCAGGTGAAGCTTTTGTGCTCCGCTGCTTGCAAAAGTTGGTTGTTGCTAATATTATTTTAAGATGAGACAAGCTTGGTTTCTACAATAGTGAGTCTTTTAGCATCAGCTGATTCAATTCAAACTTTTTTTTAGCAAAACTGCTGTAGAAGTCTCTTTTGAAGACACCTTGCTGTAGAAGTCGCTTTTGAAGTCTCTTTTGAAGACAATATGTGCGTAGGAAAATGGTCTGAATTTTTTTGATATTAAAAATGAATTGAAAACCCACAAAAAAGCTCATCACGCAAAAAAGTTGTATGGAGCCATTCTTATACGGCGTGGACCAGAGATCGAAATTCTCAATCAGCTAGATGAAAACCATGCTCTCTCTCTCTCTCTCTCTCTCTCTCTCTCTCTCTCTCTCTCTCTTTCAAGCAGGTTATCGATGAGTAGCGAACCGTTCACATTTTCATCTCTCCTTTTTCACCGATAATTCATTTTCGTCTCTCTTGCATTTGCGAAAATATCTCCCTCCAAAATTCAACGAAAATATTTTCTCATGTCACATTTTTCACTGAAAACATGCTACCTAGATCGTATACGAGGAGCAAAAAACGAGGAGTCACAACATGAAGAAACATTCTCTTTTTATCGAATTATAATGTCGGAATAAAACACGCATGAGGACTGGTGCATTTTCAGGTGTCAAAAAGTAAGTGAAAAATAAATATCGGCATCTAAGATTCACTGAAAACGAAACGATTTATCAGCTACTCATGCTCTCCGAAAATTATAAATCGCCATTGTTTTTCTCGCGAAAACTGATGTGAGCGTTTAGTAGTTTCTCGCTTCTCACATTTTCAATTGTTTCTCCAAGCGGTTGAAAAATGACGTTTCTCTTCTCAAGTAGGCAAAAATTTTATGATCCCCCAAAAACATTATGATCCTCCCTAGGAACCATGAATCATCACCCATTCGATCGATTTTTTTTTAATGCAGTTTTCGTACGGTTTTCTTCATGATTTTATGATTCAAGACATTACCTGCTTAATTTGGTTTACTCAACATAAATTTTCACAAAACAAACTTAACTTAAACTGCTTTGAAATACTTGACAGATTTTCACGTATGATTTATTGGCACATTAATAATAAAAACGTAATAATTCACTTTGCACAGGTTTTGTTCCCTTGATTTGTGTTAAGTTGAGCCATGTGGAGAATAAACAATCGTTACTCATACATTTCCATTGAAAATCTTACCAATAACAATATTTTTACTTATTCAGACAACCGGCCATATTTGAGAACAAAGAAAACAATACGTCCCTTACATTGGATCCACCGTTTTCTTGTTATATAACTGTTACTTTATCTGTGTGAACTTTTGGTTTATAACGTGTGCATATTTTCTGTACATCTATGCTGCATTTTTTGGTTTATCGGTTCAATTTAACAAAATTTAGATCGTTCGGTGGCAATTTCAGAATCCTTTGAAGTGATTTTCTCCTAGTAGACCATATTGGCGCAGCATAAAGTATGCACGGTCTAAAAATGTTTTTGAACATTTAAAGTTTTCAAAGCAAGCTATTAGACAGCCTTGAAGAATATCAGCGGACGAAATCCAAAAATTTAAAAAAGATTGGCCAAAAGTGGTCAAAATGGTGGGAGCTGCACTATGGTCTAGATTACGAATTTACGAGGAAACATGCTCCCAGCGCCTAAACTTTAAACTTTACAGCAAAGTGATGTTGTACATGATGGTTTGTATTACTGATCCCCATTTTTTGATAATAATTTAAATTAGGGTGGTCCCCATTTTCACAGAAATACAAAAACAAACTTTTTTATTTGCAGAAATAGACGTTTACACTCTTGAACAGAGTTGTAGCGCAGAAAATTTCATGAAATTTCATTTCGTCTCAACAAAATTTTTCGATGGAAATTGAAATAAAAAAGTTAGAGCAAAAAACATTTTTTTATGGTACACCCTCAGTTGATGAGGGAAAATTGCTCTAAATCGGTCAATTTTCAAGCTAAAGTCCGCGGAAAATTTGATAAAACGGTTTCTGACCGAATGCAAAAAGCATTAAATCTCACACTATCGTGGTGTAAATGTGAAGGATTTAATATAAATCTTACAAAAACAACTATTGTACCTTTTACTAAAACACGTACTATTTCATTAATTGCTATTAGCTAAACTTAAATAAGGTGATGTAAAGCTTTCAATGTCCACAGAAGTTATATATGTAAGGGTAACTTTAAATAACAAACCTTACTGGAACAAACACATTGAACAACAAATAGCGAGAGCGACAAGTGCTTTCTGGATCTGTGAAATAACTTTTGGGAAACAATGGGGTCTGAAGCCGAATATGATTTATTGGATCTATTCGACTATAGTTAAACCTAAGGTCACCTACGCGTCAATGATCTGGTGGCCAAAAACCAAACAGAAAACGGCACAGATCAAATTGAACAAGCGGCAAAGGTTTGCCACCATATCTATAACTGGAGCAATGCGTAGCGCTCCATCTATAGCTCTTGAATCTCTACTTAATCTTCTTCCTCTAAATCAATTTATTGAATTGGATGCATTTAAAAGTGCTCTAAGGCTCAACAGGTCCATGAATTTCTTCGATGGGGATCTTATTGGACACCTGAATATCATAAAAGAGTTTCAAACAAGTCCACTAATAATGAGGACTACATGCAGAGAATAAACTACTTCAACCACAATTTCCATGTCCATGATGTGACTCGTCTGGATTGGCATGCAAGATGGTCGAATATTCGGCCCGGATCATTAGTCTTTTATACTGATGGCTCTAAACAAGACAGTATGGTAGGTGCTGGAATAACTGGCCCTGGAATTAACTTTTCGGTGTTCATGGGAAAATGGCCCACGGTATTTCAGGCCTTCTGTATAAGAAGGAATTACAAAAATCCAAATATATGAATCTGTTCAGATAGTCAAACAGCGCTAAATGCTTTAAAATCAAAAACTTATACGTCAAAACTAGTTTTGGAATGCTCAAAATTATTGCAACGCCTGTTCTGTCGCAACACTGTTAACCTATACTATACTTTTTGGGCATTACGGAATCGACAGTAATGAAAAAGCTGAGAAATTGGCAAAAAAAGGATCAACCACGAAATTCATTGGTCCCGAGCCCTTTTTTGACTTATCTTCTTGTGCTCTTAAAATGGAGCTTATGTTCTGGGAGAAAACGAAGGTACAGTACAACTGGAGCAAGACCTTAAGTGCCCGGCAATTAAAACGTTTTATAAAGCCAAACGCTTGTCATACATATAGATTACTAAATCTACCGAACCGTGATCTGAACCTATACACAGGTTTAATAACAGGACACTGTCCTAGTAAACATCACCTAAAGCTCATCGGTAAGCTAAATGAAGATAAATGTCGCGTTTGTTACCTGGAGAGTGAAAGCTCTGAACATTTACTGTGTGACTGCGTTGCACTATTTCATAAAAGTTACAGATTTCTTGACAAAAGTATTATGGAGCCTTGGGAAATCTGGGTTGTTAGCCCTAAAAGGGTAAGAAATTGCATAAGGAATACATTACCTAGTTGGGATCATTGCCTTTAATAGTAGTGGTAGTTACTCAAAATAGTGACTCGCCATTGCAATTTGGCATACATAAACAGAGGACTCACCACAATAGAACAATTAACGGTCGAGGTGGTATCATGTTCCCAGCACAGGAAAAAAATAAGCTTGAAACGCTAAAAAAGAAGAAGAAGAAGATGGCTTGTAATCCAGCAAAATGCAGTCACTACAGCTTTTGCATACAATGTATGAAATGAATTTAGTGCGGACCAGCCAATCGCAACTACTCTTCTATCGTGTTCGTACATGCTGGGTTTGCTGCTGAAGAAGGCTAAAATCAGGGGCTCTGCATCGTTGTCAACCACATATAGATGCACTTTAGTTCACATGATTATGACAATTTTGGACATCCTACAAACGAAATCGACCAAGGCCGAGAGGCATGACAGAACAAGTTGATTTCACACTCTTCCACACTCGCTTCGTATCCTATAATGATGACACATATGAAAGTTTTGAATGATAGGTAGAACAGGTTGATGCATTCACCCTAACCATATATTCATCACATTGTAACTGAAACGTGAGCTACAGCGAACACATCAATGATTGCCCCCTGACTAAAATCTTTTTTTTTGCCTCCACATTAATTAACACTCCAGTGGTACGAGTAATATGGGTACGAAAGCAGCCAAGGTATCCAAAACTGTTGTTTTGGATTTATGTATTCGCTTTTCAGCTAACAACATCAGAGAGCCAGATTGCAGCTCTCGTTATCGAGTATCTCGATTTGACCCATGAGCAACCATAAGTGGTTAAGTTGGTTCCAAAGAGGAAAAATCTCAATTCCATAAATTTTGTGTCATTCAATGTAGGAATAAACGGATAGCTGAAAAAATAAGCTCTCTTTAGTAAATCCGAGTCAGAAATGTTTCAAACTTATTAAACACCTTAATTTTTTGTGCTCATTTCTTTTGATCTTTTATTTTTTGTTTAGCATTTCAAGCTTGATGTAGAAGGAGATGTTCGCTCATCACCATGAGGCACCAAGAGTGAACAACAATGTTTTTGGCTAGAATGAAAGATATGAAGAGAAAGTTTTGATAGTTCCGCTAGTGTGCGGCAGGATTGGAAATGTAACAGATGTTTTTTTTTTTTTTATGAAAATTGAGCGAAAAGGGCATGTATACGGTGGTACTCGAACCAACGACATTTTTGCCTAACATCCCACTGCGGGGTAGGTTAAAGCACGGACTAAGTCCGCCACTTCAACAGGCAAAAATGTCCGGTTGGAAGACGCTCATGTACCACTGTGGCTTGTATAGTTATTCTAGCGATCTATTGTGTGCACTTTGTTTACTGATGCGCACATGGGAGAGGAACTCTCTCCTTTTTTGGGTTTGTTTTGATTCGCACCGACTGACGAAAACATGCAAAATAGTGTTGCTGCTGGGATGAGCGTGAATAATTTATCTATCCCAAAATAAAAATCAAACCGCTGTCGAGAGCTATAACTCCATGCCCATTAATCAAGCATCTTCTCACGCGTCAGCATGGCATAATGAGATCAACCACGGACTCAGCATCCGCGCTTTCCAAAATTCAAGTTCGAATCCCATGTCAGAAACATTAAAAACGCTCAACAACTCCACGTGGTTGCGCTTTTTTTTGTAAATTACATTTAAAGTCGCTAAAGTAGATCTGTCAGTCCTTTGTGCAACCACCAGAGAGACGTTTCTTTTTAATTTGTGACACAATTTTCGTACCTCTTAGTATTATTTGCACGAATGATCTTTCTGTGTCAACAGCTTCGTGCTTTTGACAGTTGCGCGTGTGCCATTAATTACGAATGTATCTTCCTAAAAGGTCGAATGTATCTTCCTAAAATCAGGTTCGTTGCAGATAACAACGAATGGATTTGTGAGTATTACCTTCTATTTTGTGATATAAACTAAAATTAACTTTCAGTGTAGTATGATTGTGTGGCAAGTACATACCCTACAGAAATCATACGGAAACTTCATAGACCAGACTGGGAATCGAACCCAGCCACCTCCAGCATGGTGTTGCTTTGTAGCTGCGCCTTTACCGACTGAGCTAAGTAAGGACCCTTCTTTACCTCTTCTTGTTATCTTTGAAGATGTTATCATCCCAAATCTTGCTGAGATTGCGCGAGATCCCCGAAAAAAATATGGTTCGGCTAAAATACAACTAATAATGTTCTACTGCATTCCAAGTTCCAACAACGGTAGTACCCTTCAACTCAGAGATTAGATCCTCTTTAAATGTTTTAGGAGAAGATATTGGAATATCAGTTTTGAAGATGTACAGAGACCGCGAACTCTAGATGAGCACATACATTTTAAAATGTGTTTAGAGAAATTGCCTGGGACCCCTTGAACATCGGTTATTCAATGACCTTCTTAAAGAAAAAAATGACATTTGCAAATAATAGCAAAAGTAAATTAGAAATGAGAAGAAAAATTAGTATTTTTCGAGTAGAGTTAAAAGTACGAGACACTGAAGAAGTCTGCACATTGTAGACGAAATACGCGTATCTGTCAAGATAAGCAAAGGTAGTTGGAATTAAATAGAAAATACTATTTTTTCTTCTCATTTCTAGTAACAGGTACTTCACTAAACAGCTCAAACTCTCTAGGATTCAGCAAAAGCAAAGTTAAACAACAAAATGGAAAACTTGGGTGATTCCAAAAAACTTAATTTAATCCACTTTTCTCTCACGAAGCTTAAGTATTATTCAGGTTTCAAAACTTTATAACCGAGCCACTTCTCGTTAGATTTTCTAAATTTTCACATCAATCGAAAAGAAATATTTCTAGCATTTTATAATTTTATTTAAAACTGCTGGTAAATTGGTAGATGATTTGAATTTGGCGATCAATCCGCAACTATTACTTTATAAACTCCTTTATCAGGAATGAATAAAAACAATTTTTTGTATTGAAGATGTTTAGAAGGAAATATTTTGAATGCATGCTCTAGGAGTGGACAGTAATTTTGCAAGAACGAAAATATGACGAGAAAAGGTTGATAGTGTTTTGTTAAAATTCACTCGATTGTTGCTCCGAGGTTACGGTTTGAATTTGGTAAAACCTACACACTTTTGTAATAGATCTTAAATTTTCTCAATGAAATCAACACCAAATGATTCCATCATACGGGCCGCGTCTTATCATTTTGTATCATAACGTCGATATATGGAAGGATATTTTTACAATAATATCAATACATGGATGTCCATATATAAACAGTAGATTTACTTCAACAGTTCTTACTACCCCTTGGAGCTGTCTCTTTAAGTTTTTGTTCGAAATAACAACGTGTAAAACACAAAAATCAAATAAAAAACACGAGGCTTTAGAGACCTTTCATTAAAAACTAGATACTTTAACGAGACTAGAAATAAAATAGTGTACAAGTCTATTAAAAAGTACCTGCTACATGTTCTGAAGTTCTGAATAATTATAACATCGATAAAATTCGCATGAGAAAAGAAAGTGTGGATTGAATATTTTACCATTCCTTGCATATTTTGATGATACTTTAGCATTACGTGAATATTTTTGCAACGCAAGTTTTTGACAATCTAGTAATTTTAATTAATAAAATCATCCATTTCGGTTCTGTTTCCAGATTCAACACAACACCATCAGGCTGTAAAATCAAGAAACAACATCGCTTGAAGAGCCTGCTACCCTTGATAACAGTCCCTCATAATCTTATCCCGTAATGGACCGAAAGAATGGAGTGAAGATCCTACCGGCACCATCGGCAAAAGGATCAGGATCAGCTGCCCCTTCAACGCGTCGAAAACTGCCCGTCAAAACAAACATCCCTCCCGCCAGCAGCCAACAATTACTTCTGCAGCCAACGTCCACAATGAACGCCCAGCAGCAACAAGGAGAGAGCCGAATGTAAGTATCTTCCAAATTTGGTTTCAAGCTATGTTGATTCCCTCACAAGCCGTAGCAGCTGGCTCAGTTCGTAGGCGACCACCACCGTGCGAACGGCGCGCTTGGTGTTCCCGTGCTGCGCGCCCAAATTTTAAAGATTAAAACGAGCGAGCATAAAACGCTTTAAAAACATCGCATCGTGCGGTCGTGGTCTGCCGGTTGCATAGCTCGTAGGCTTTAATTTGAGTGTCTTCTCTCTCCGTCGGACTCTGCTATGTTTCTACAGTTCGAGCTTTTGCCTCTCCATAGCGGTCATGACGAACACAAATTTCCCTTGCTATGCTTTTTCGCTTTACCAAACGTACACAGAGCAACTGCAGCAACACAGTACAACTTTGCATAACGATGCATTTTCATTTGCAGGGGCAAAGTCACTGGCAGTCATGGCATCAGCAGCAGCAGCAGCGGCAGCTCGTCGAAGATGCAAAACGCGATGCAGCCTACATTCGTGAGTATTCTGAAGCGTGAAATTTTGTGAGGGTGGTATTCACTAGAAAATAAAAAATAAACCAATGTCGGTATGTATTTCGAAGGTTAAATAGTTTAAATGTTTATAGTTTTATAAAGTTTTATATAGTTTATATAGTTTTATATATAGTTAATAGTTTAAATGTTTAATAAAATGGGTAACAGCAAGATGACGAAGCTGTGTTAGTATTTGACGGATATCAAATATTTGTTTTTTTTAATAAATTTATGTAAATTCACATATAGTACAGGCTCAATCGAATCAACTTTACAGAGCCAAGTTTTCATATTTATATACATCAGCTGTTTAAAAACTAAAGTAACGGGGATATAATCGTCTCGAGGTTAACAGGTATGACAATTTAACTGATGGGAAGATGGACGGGAATTCAAAGTATATTGCATATTTATTTTGAATTTTAAACGGTTTAATCATAACTTTTAACTATACAACTTTTGGTTTCCTTTTGACTTGAACATTGTTGAGAAGGGGGAAAAAAACTAAAACTAAAGCACGTTTAAATGAGTTTCATAAACTCCAATGTCAAATATTACAGCATCAATGGAATTTTTGGTCTGTAGTTTATTTTGACATGAAAAACGTTCAAAATAGGCTGCTTGCTGTTTTCACTGTTTTTTTTTTATTCATTGGAATGAGTTTGGAAGCCTACTTTATATGAACTTAGAAAACAATGGAATGGTGCTCCAAAAGTATGTAAAAGTGGCAAATCTGCACAAATGATCTTAGAGCTCTTAGAATTTCACCAAATTGATTGAAACTGTGATCTATAAATGAAATGTGTGGGATGATATAAACACCGTAAGGGTTATTTGCCTGTTGAATGGCTCTCCAGATGATTTCGAATATCTGATAAAGCGGTAAATCCACGGAAACGACCCCGGAGCTCCGTAGTTTTTATTTAAATCACGTGAAACTATGATATAAAAATTGGATCTGGATTCCGAAGTAAATGTAGATCAAGAACCCAAGAACGGTACTCCCAAAGATCCAGAACATCCATAAACGTGGTCCATACACGGATAAAAGGGTGTTCCGACCAAAATTTTGTAAAACAATTATGTGTATGAGCCGATCAAAGTTTGTATTAATAAGTCAAATTCTTTTTCTTTTTCAAGTTCCTGGGTCTGGTCATTGCGTAGCCTGGGCAATGTTGTCAATCCGACAATAGTGAAGTGAGGGGGTGCGACCGATAAATCATATCATAATTTTCCATTCTCATATCTTTCAGGTCTTCCAGGTCGTCAGGTATTATAAAATAATTTAAAATTTAAAATTCTTTTTTTTTCATGGCGGTCATACATTGCCTAAATTTTCTGATTCATAATGGATGCGCAAGTTTGTCTACAATTGCAACAAAACAGCAGTCGGCACACATGTAATGTCCAGTTCCATACAATATACCTTCACTATATATTTTATCTTATAGGACATTGTTTATTCAAAGCCATTATCATTCATATCTATCATCTTTATCATCATTATTATCATTTTTATCATTACTTGTGTTTTCGTGATTTATATTCTAACATAAATATTTGTTTTTTTTTACAATTTCACCTTAAAGGTTATATATACTTTTAATTATTTTGTCCTTTATGTCGAATTACTATTATGATTGAGAAGTATTTAGTACCTTGATTAAAAGAAGCTGTAACGGAATCTATGGTAGGATTTTGTACTTACCTAATGTGTTTTTCATTTCCTGTTTGCGAATAGACCTTCTTCCAAATCTGAGCTGGTTTGATTCGTGCAGCGCTGTTTGCCATTCGGCTAGTGTCTGATATTATAGTTCAATTTTTGGCATTACTGTACCATATCTCACAATATCATTGGCACTACTGTACCATATCTTACAATATCGATTTTACTTCATAGATGATTTAACCATTGCTTATTGTTTTTTATGTCCATTTATCTTTAACTCTCTGTCAATTAAATCTTCCCAGCTTTCCCAACACAGGAGCAATAACTATTAGGCCAGCAAAAATAAAAGCGGATTCATGTTACAAAATCAACATCAAGCTGCAAATAGTGACCATGGCAACAGTAAATTAAAATGTATAAATGTTAGTTCTGTAAAATTTATCAAACTTTTTCATGATACCACAAATCAAGATTTTGGTGAAATGCTGCTATCAGTGAAAACGAACAAAATCGCGCTCAAGCGCGCACCACGGAACTCTACACTAAAACACTTGACTACATTTCTTGCATTTCAGGATCAACCGAATGGAGATCGTATATAATAGATATGAATGATTGGATTATTTTTCATTTACATAAATATATACACTATTATATAAATAATTCATGGGAACGGGAGGGACCATCAGGGCACCCGATTGAAGCACTCTGGATGAAGAGAGTGGAAATGCCAACTCCCCATTGCTAACAGTTTGTGAATAAAGGGCGGGCTCTTTTCCCCGCCCATTGGGGCATCCTCATGTTAGATAGCTTGCTCTTGTGACCAATTGTTCAGTCTTGTTGTTGGAAGGAGATTCTTTATATCCCTGTGGATACGTATAAGTGATGTTGCCTATCGATCCGCCAAACCTCTTTTTGGCCCTTCATACAATGGCATGACTAGGATAATCAGTGGTTATTAAAGCTTGATCAAGTCTAACAGAGAGGAGAGCCTATTGCTGACGGACGTAGTTTCCGTGCTACAATGGGTGGTAGTACATATCATACATCATACATATCAACCTTGAATAAGAATAGATAGTTTTTAATTCAATATTCCTTACTTATTTTTTTATTTTCAAATAAGCAGTTGAGGATTTTTTAATACTTTCGTCTTTATTTTTCAACAAATTAGAGACATTTTTTGTTGTTGTTGCAAATAAAACTAATGTTAACAAAAATGTGTTCACTGTACATTTATTCCACTACTCGGCAATTATTGAGGAGGAAGAAATCAAAAGTGGACCATGTCTTTGCCGAGAACGCTGTGTGCGAAATTCCATTTTCCTCTTTTTTTTTTATGACGGTAACCTACAATTTGGGTATCTGTGACGAATGCTACCAATGATTTTGAACTTAAACACTGCTGCAGAATTCTAGAATAAAGTTATATGTATGTTTAAATAATAAATTAAACGAATCAAAGCAAAATACTTACGATTCAACGTTGCAAACGAGCTCCGATCTAGTGTGTGCACCTGGAAGCTCTGAACCCTCCAATGTATTTTTTGAAGATTCCATCTTGCTGTATTTTAATAATTTTGAGATCCAGAACATACAGTAAGTTTACAAATAAGCTTGCGCCACGGAGTGAGATAATTCTGAAGTTTTAATTTTACCATCCAACTTTACTGCAGAAAGTAACTTCCTATATATAAAGAATCACGACATATTTTCTGAAGCAACATACATCAAATATCATTTGAGACCACAATCAATGGAATCCGCGCATGTCAGGGGGTTTACTGTACTTTGCAGTTTTTGATGAAATATGCTGCCTCTCAACGGTCATAACTTCTGCTGGTGAAGTCAAATCGAAACAATTTCTTGTGCAAAGTTATTTGCTAAAGTCTGAGAAAGGTTCTGCAGCGTTTACAATTGAGCTGAGGCAGTTATTTGCATGGTTCTCAAAATATATCAAAACTTCCACGTTTGATTCCAATTTATAAAGAAAAATGAAAATCGCATGACGTCAAAATACGATATTCGATTGTTTTGAGACCCAAGCTAACGAAGACTAACATGGAGCTCTGGATCTCAAGACTTTTTTCGGGTTTTGTCGACCAACTAATTCTTTGGCTTTTCCAACTTATTGAGAGGAAGGGTCAACAGCCGGTGGATCATGTGGGCACAATCAATTAGCTCCAATGTTGTTAAATTGCTTTGGGGATGCTTAGCAAACACAAAATTTTTGCGACAAGATTCCTGTCAAAGCAGATCATCGTATGATGGATTCGGAAGTTTAAGATCAAGATTGGTATTAAGCTTTCGATTTGTGCGTCAAGGAATTCCCTTTCATGCAAAGACAATGCAACAGTTTCCTTCTTGAATTGAATTCTAATCGGTCGTCATAACCTTGTTACAGTTGAGGTTATTAACCCTAGTTTAACAAAATTTGTAAACCCTAGGAAAACTAAAGTGTAAAGTGTGTTTACACTTCACATAAAAATACACACTGTACTGCTAGTACTACCAATACTAGAACTACCAATATAAGAACTACGAATACGGAAGTACCTAGAAAGTTGTCTTAGGTAAGAGCATCACAAAGCTCATAGTTGAACCATGTCTTCAGAAGTCCTCCATAGCCACACTTATGTCCCCATTCCACATTCGTGATACCCCAGGACCCATTATTACTGGCATAATAAGCTCCTAAGTTCAAAGTGCATATTAGCCCAGCCCATTATCCCGTTCATCCCACCAACGTCTGATCCAACGACCCAGTCAATCCAGCGTGTGTATTGTGCGGCGTAGACAGTACCAAACCGTCGACCACGTGCCTTAACAGCGCACCACCGGCCGGCCCCAACGTTTCACACTCTACACACCCACACAGTCCGTAAGTCCAGTAATAAACAGTTAATTCCGTGTTCTCCTTGGGATCTTGATCGGGTAATTATCTATGCCCACAGCCGACCGTGTCAAGCTCGAGCTACCGCCAGAATAACATAAGAGGTTATTGTTAAACCCACCCTCAGTGGTCCCCGTGGCTAGACTAGGGATCGAGGGCTTAGGAAGGAGGTCCGTCTGATCCCTTTTTAAAATCCTTGTAGATGAATTCATCCGCAAAATACGATATGGATCGTTACATGAGCGAAGCATCAATGGTAGCATAGATGTAATAAAAATTGCACTGTCATCTTCATCTATCCCTTCATACTTTGGCTTGTAGTTTGAATGGTCCATTTTGATAAAAGCTTAAGATCTTCAAGAGCTACATCATTCAAACCTTCTATCTTTAAATTCAAAGATAGTATTCGCTGAACTGTGTGATATAATAAACTCTGTAAGTCAACCTCAGCAGATGCCGATGTAAAAAACGAATTGCCAGTACGTTAAAACCCTTGCTTCAATACAACAATAACAAGATATCTCTGTGATGACGACTCTGTAACGGTCTGGCAGACATTTTTCACGATCCCCCACAATTTTTTTGTAGCTAGCATATTTGTGGTGCGTTGCATTGCTTAGACGTCTTTCGAAGCAGTATCCACTGATCTTTACAGTAATCGCTATCAATAGAAAACGCAAGTCCTTCATCAGCTGTCAACATACGATGCTTTTGTTAACCAGTTTTGGATTTCAATGCTCCTTTCATTCGTTTGGCACTGGTAGGAGATGTCTGTAATTCTTCTTGCCAAAGTTTTGCCATATCTTCGCACCCCTCACTTCGAGCATTCATTCCTGCTGCAAACGCCAATTTATTCGCGGTTCTCTGCTGCCTTAATCCTTCAACTTTCCGCCTTTTGTTCTGTTTATTCAGGCCAGAAAACGGTTTTCTGGGCCTTCCAACTTTCACATTACCACAAGTAAATGCACTACAATTCAACCATCTCCAGTTGCTTATTTGTTTAAACAAATGTCTGCGTTCTTTCTGCTTTATTCCAGCGATTGTTAAATTCTGAGCACAACCTGGACACGTCTTTGTTAATATGCTTGCTTTCGTCCTGCGACAAAGAGTTTGATTTTTTCAGAACGAAATCACGGACATGTTGCGCTTTGATGGCATTTGAACTAACATATTTCTGCAGCCACACTTTGAACAAATGTTTCCGGAGCATTTTCAAATCACACAATCTGAATCAACTGGAAACTCTTTGGAGTTACACAAACTTAGATTTTTTTAAGTAAAGTATCACTTAAGTAAAACGTTTGATAATTATTTCAAAGCATTTAAAATAATATTTCCAGCAAGTTTTCCGTAGACACAAATGCGCTAAAATATAAGCAAAAGTGTGAAAACACTTTTGAGAATCTTTTTTCAGATTGGTGTGCGATGGCAGATAACAAAAAGCGTCACTGAAAAGTTCAGCCTACTCTTATTTTTACTAAATAATTTAAAAAATATGTAGTATTTTACCAAACTCCGGTATTTTATTTTGGTGAATACCACCCTACCCTAAACTCAAACTAAACCCGCCTGCTCAAAAGAAACGCTTTTAATTAATATAAATTCTTGCAGGCCTCCGTACATCGTCCTCGGCAGATAAGCAGCATGGCAGCCATCAAACGGACCGGTTCCGGCGCCGGCCGAGCGGATCTCATGCATCTGCAGCAAAAATATGCCGGCACCGGAGTTCACTTTCGTCAAGATGCAAGTGCCACTGGCGGGACAACGGGAAGGCCTGATTCAATGAATGAAAACAATGCCGGAATATTTAATCAACCTATTCTGCTGCCACTGCCCGTTCAAATACCTGATCCATATGCTAATTCATCTCCACCGTACGGACAGACTCCGCCAGTTCAGAAACTCTCCTGTCAGACGCAAACCCTGCAAAAGCAGCAGCAACTACAATTTGATATGGCACTATCACAAAAGGCTGATTATCTGCAGCAGTCGAGTAGCGTAAAATATAGTGGCGTAAATCAAAAACACTCGCCAGCCATGTCCAATCAAACGGGCTCGACATCAGTGACTCGGCAGGCAAAACAGCAGCCCAACTTCAAAACGACACCGAAATCGCTGAATGACATTTACGAGAAGCACTTGTTGAGTCAGACCATTTTCGACGGTGGTGGATCCGTCGCAGGCCCATCCAGAGAGACCATGCACCGAATGAAGCCCTCATCGACAGTCCAGCTGGCGCCACCAAATCAGACCAATAAATTGTCCAAAGAGCACGGTTCGGATAATTTATACGAATCGATTCGCGGCAATTATCATATCTACGAAAAAATTGATCCATCCAGCTCGACTTCCAAACGCAGCACCCGGTTGGAGCAATACGTGAAACCACCGCCTCCACTTCAGCCACGACCAAAGTCACTTCCGATTGGTGCTAGCGCTCTGCTGTCGACGACCAGCAACAGTGGAAGCCAGCCAAGCTCGTCCAACATTCCGTACAAACTGACCAGCCCGGATGTGCTCCGGGCCATGAAGAGTCCCATCGCGGCAAGTCTTTCGCCGATTTCGGAAAAACCAGCACCCAGCACCGCCATCCCGGTCTACGGTGCGGGGGGAGGATTTGTACATAAATCAGTCATTACGGCGGACAAGATCAACATTGCCCTGGAGACGGCGAAGGCATTCGCAACGGCAGCGTACATCGAGAGGTGAGTTTTTGCTGTGAGTAGAATGTAGTCCAGTGCATCCAGGATATCGGGAATATGGTCGTTCCATCGTGCCGTTTAGGAGGAGGGATGTTGCGGTCGAATCAATGTCAGATTGGGTTACAAATGAACAGTCGCCATTTACGAGTTATTATTTATTCGAGAGATTCGAAGGCACGTGGGGTGACACGTTGTAGATGCTGTTTGACGACTGTTCCATCGTTATCGAATCGCGAGCAAGCACATCAACAGTAAGTATGGTCCCAATGAATCAGCAGCTTAGTTTCCCATAACTCAGAACAATAGCCACTCGAAAACATAATCCGGCCATAATACACCCGCGCATTCCACAAACCGAAACTGCCGGGATACGTTTTCCCAACTCAACAAATCTTCGAGAAACAAGTGGAAATGCATTCATGGAAAACGCACCCCGAACCATGTTTTCCGTGTTTATTTTCTCACTCCGAATGTCTCAAAATAAGACTTGTTTGCTCCAAACCGTTCCCGTTCCAAAGTCAACCCAATAAATAACTTAAATGTTTCCCATAATGAGCTGACATTTGGTTCGATTTGCTTTCTGAGACACAGAACGCATCATCATCGTTCTTTTCTTCCGGGGGACCACTTGCTGGGATCGGTGCCCTTTTTTGTTTGCTTGCCTTAACATAGGTACAAATATTTAGTGTCTAAGCATCATCGCCGTGATGCTTCGGATGTCAGTTTGTTGTAACCAATAGGTGCAAGTGTGTGCGATGGGGGAATGGATGTCACGTCACCGCATCAAGTGCCTCACTGCTCGCTTGTTGGCGGCTCACACCGCGCATACCACACACATCTTGTAACAAGGTTCTAATTTCGGAGCGAAATTAGTTACGCCAACAAAGCATCAAAACAGTACTAAACACAAACGACATGCCACAATAAATTTACACACTCTTCAGTTTCGGATTCAATTAGGCGCTTCCTGCTACTACTCTTCCCACATGCTGCTGCTGCTGCAGTTGTGAACCCCGGACTACTTAGTTGGAACACAGGAAAATCTTCACACCCATCAAAGCAAGCGCGGGAATGGCTGTGGTGAAAGTTTTGATTCGATTTCTCAAACTTGCCGCCAGCGCTGAGACGTAGTTTATTAGACGGCTGTATTGGAATTAATGCTGGTGGGTGTGGGTGCTGATGGAAATCGCTTTTCCATCAAAAATCGCTGTTTGTTTCTCCACAAACTCGAATCATCGGAATGGAATTTGAGTGCGTTGGGTGGGGAGAATTTATACGGATTGTATGCGAATGGAGTTTAGTGATGTCACTTTCAAAGCAAGGCTGACGTGATTTCGTAAATGACGATCACAGGTTGCATGAGTTATGAAACATAGGGAAAATATCTTTCAGAATTAGTGTGAGTATAAATTTTCGTAATATTCACAAACAGGGTGCGGCAGAAAATAATGCGAAAATGTTCAAACTTGAGTATTGGGTTAATTCGTGTAGCTAGTGACTAAGTTCTGTCGAAAGTTTATTTATTTATGTTTACTTTCATGTGCTGCATCCAAATATTCTATTTGTTTTAATGCAAATTCGTCAAAATTTTCGCGGAAGAAGTGATCACCAGTTTGTTGCTCGCCCAGAAGAAGCCGAAAGAGATTGCCAAGGTGGTAAAGATTGTATTCGACACACGCAATTGTTCGTAACTTTTTAGCGTTGGGTAAAAATTATTGAAATTTTAACTGAATGTATTTCATTGTGTTGTGTCAATTGTGTAATGAGTTTCGTGAAAATCGGTCGAGTGATTCCAGTGATGGCTTCGAATGAAGAAATAGTGCGCCAACAAATTTTGGCACTCATTTCAAGAACCCAAACGCTTCTCATCGATGGATCGGAAAACAGTTCGGAATCGCACATTCAACCGTATCTCATGTGATCAAAACGTTCAAGGACCGTAAGACAACCAAGCGGAAAAATGGTAGTGGCAAAAACGTGACACATCAAATCCGGAGAAGGCCAACATTTCCATTGGGGATGTTGCAAAAAGGCGAAAGCTTCAGTTTGTTTTATGCAGAAAACAATGAAACGTTCTGGATTACATGTGTACAAGGTCCAGAAGGTACCAAACTGGAGCGATAAACAGAACTCGTTGGCCAAAACTCATGCAAAAAACTGTACAGGAAGTGGCTCACAAAACCGTTCTGGCATTGAGATGGACGATGAGACCTACGTTAAAGCCGACACCAAACAAATGCCAGGACAGAAACACTACGTCACCACGTCTTAGTTGGCCGTTTCGGAGAGTGTACGGAAGAAGAAACTGTCGAAATTCGCCAAAAAATCCTTGTCTGGCAGGCGATTTGCGGATGTGGCAACATGAGTCAGCCCTTCATCACCTCTGGGACCGTCAACGGACAAATCTACAAGGATGAATGCCTCCAAAAACGACTTCTGCTCTTCTTGAGATCTCACGATGGCCCGACACCGTTTTGGCCGGATTTGGCATCGTGCCACCATGCCCGGCCCGTCTTAGACTGGCACAAAGATAATAATGTAGTTTTTGTACCAAAAGACGTCAACCCTCCAAACACTTCGGAACTCTCGCGCAATTAAAAATTTTTGGGCAATCATGAAGGCAAAGCTCGTTAAAACTCCAAAACTGATAGAAAATGAACTTGAACTAAAGAAAATGTGGTTAAAAGTAAATAAGCAAGTCGGTCCTATCATTGCCCAAAATTTGATGAAAGGGGTCAAGGCAAAAGTGCGGACATTTGGGTTGGGAGAAGAGGTTCAATAAACCAATGATGTCGAAACCTAACCATTTAGTAATACTTTATTTCCAAAAGTTTGAAAAGAATCAGGCTAAAGGAAAAATTTTTGTGACCTATTTTGTGTGTCCAAATTTCATCGAATACAGTCTTTAGGGTGCTTTTTGGTAACAGCTAACCGCATTATAAAGTCCCTGCAGGATGGTCCTAAGCAGCGGAAGCCGGGAAGCGGACGTCCGCGCTTTGTACGCACGCCGAACGTGATCAAATCGGTCCGTGCAAAAATTGCTCGCAACCCGGTGCGTTCCATGAGAAAACTTGCAAAGGAAGCCAATATTTCGGAGAAATCCATGTGGAGAATCATCAAAGAAGACCTGCATGCATCTTCCAGAGCCAGAGTGAAACGCCACGTGATTACGGACCGGGTTAAGGAACTACGAGTGACTCGTTCTTAGAAGGAAAAAATGATAATCCTGTTCTCCGACGAAAAGCTTTTCAGCATCGATGCCGTTGCCAACAGCCGCACGGACCGGTTCATTTCACCGCAGAAAATGGAGAACGTTCCGGAAAAAAGTGAAATTCGAATTTCAAACCAAACATCCGGCTGGTGTCATGATGTTTGGCTTGGTGGCGTCCAACGGTTTGAAAATGCCGCCTGTTTTCAATGATGCTGGAGTTAAAATCAATACCGAAGTGTATATCGGTATTTCAAAGGACCAAGTGGTTTCCTGAGTGAAGGCCAACTTCCTAGAGGATCAAAACGTTGTCCTACAGCAGGATGGAGAGTCGTTTCTCACGTCCAATCGAACCCAACAACGGTTGAAGGATAACATGAAGTTTTGGCCGAAGGATTTGCGCCCCCTAGCAGTCCAGATCTTAATCCGTTGGATTATTCGATTTGGACATATGTTGAAGCACAAGCCTGCAAAACATCACACCCTAGTGTGAAAATCCTGAAGTCAACCATAACACGCACATGGCAGTCAATGTCGAAGGACTACGTCCAAAAGGCATGCTCTGGCTTCCGGCGTCGGCTCGAGGATTTTAGTAATAAAAATGGAGGACACATTGAATAAATTTGTTTTAATGGACTTTATAAAGCTAACTGCACTCGCAAATGTTGCTATTGTTGCTTGAATTAGTTGAAAATGGGATTTGAATGAAATAGAACAAATTTTAGCATTATTTTCTGCCGCACCCTGTAGTATAGTTTCGCGAATTATTAAAATAGAAAACAGACGACACACAATCAAAGGCATGTTGCAAAGCAATCATTCCAAAGTTCGTTCCGTAGACGGTTCCCTATGTTTTGAACTCTAACGAAGAAGCTGTTTTGTTAGATACGGCTACGAGCCTGGAGTGGAATATGGGCAAGCAGTGAAGGGCAGTCTGTTCGACTAGACAGCAAATCCGCGACGATAAGTGCCTTCGTGGCTTCACGACGAATTTGAAGAGTGTTCAAATGAATCATAAGGCAACGACTCTCGTAACTCTGAATGCTGAAAGGGTTCTCCCAAGGCAGTCTATGAAGATTGTATCGGATAAAACGTCGTAGAATCTCACTCAATACGTTCGACGCCATTTTGGAAATGAGGGTTCTATACCGGGGAAGCAGATTCCATGGTGGACCTCACCATTAAACAGATACAACGACTTAAGGCAGTACATATCTCGAAATTTCGTAGAAACACGAAAAATGAAACCGAGACTTTGGGAAGTTTTCGCTATGATGTACGACAAATGAGGTTTGTACGTGAGTTTATCGTCGAGTAGCATACCAACGTTCTTTACTTGGTTGTGTCTTTGCAGAGGAGTTCCAACCAAATGAATAACCGAAGATAATAGGAGACTTCTTCCTATGAAAAATGGCAACGGATTTAATGGCATACAGTTCACCTCGCAGCACCTTTGTACTGTCTCTAATCTTCCTGCAACCATAAGATTGGCTAAAAATATTTACCTGCACTTAGTAATTCAGAAAAGCACCAAAAATGAAAAAGTGCCACTAAATTATTAGGCCTGCCAACAAATAACGTGTGATCAGCATTAAAAAAATTAGAATGAGCAATAAAAGATGAGAAAAGATCTTCGGATAATCTGATTGTGACCGGTAAATCTATCAAACAGCAACAGCTATTAGTATATGCGCAATTAAATATAGCAGTATTCGCCAAATTATGTAATTTGAGCACCAAACCATTCGCATATGTCTCTTAATTTTGTTGATTTTCCCATAAAAACAGTAAAATGAGCAATGGATAAATAAATATCCATTGCTCATTTTACTGTTTTTATGGGAAAATTCTAACAAAAATTAAAAGACATATGCGAATAGTTTAGTGCTCAAATTACATAATTTGGCGGAACACGGCCATATTTAATTGCACATATACTAATAGCTGTTGCTTTATTTGACAGATTTACCGGTCACAATTAGATTATCCGAAGATCTTTTTCTCATCTTTTATTGCTCATTCCTAATTTTTTAATGCTGATCACACATTATTTGTTGGCACAGGCCTTAATAATTTAATGGCACTTTTTTCATTTTTTATTGCTCAAATCTTCTTTTAATTGATGATTAATTATGCTGCCCATAAGATTTCTCGTACACTGAACAGTAATTTTCGTTTATATTACAAAATCGATGGTAGGACTTACAAATCTATTTGTTGGTACCACTGACAGCAAGGTGCACGTTCTCAGCCGATAGCAGGTGCTATCGGGCGTAGATTTGAGTTTTTTCTAGCCTTCCTGGCAACCGCACCCGATCAGCTGATTACGTTGTTGCCCAAAAGAAAATTTAACCCACCCGAACTGGAATCAGTCATCATCATCGCCAGTCAGTCGAACTTTAAACTGTAGTGAGAACAGTCGAAAAATACAAAAACTTAACCGGTGTCTTGTGATTATTTATTTCGGGTGCTTGTGCTGCTATTACCGTCTTCGCTGTGCTGCTGTTGCGGTCGTTGCCACTGCCCATCGTTCAGCCTTATAAAAGAAACACAACGTAGGACCTTTTTGCTTTCGGTAAGCGCCAACATAATTTGGTGCCGTGACCAGGATAGTCGACACCGTCCGAGATCCAGCATCCAATAGAAGCACGTGCGACGATCCACTGGGTGCTGCCATCTTGTTCCTGATTATTCATAAACCCAAGGCTCGAACAATCGGGCATCAGCCGGAGTTATTGATTGCTGCTAAAGCCATTTTGAGCACATCCGAATACCGCCATTGTGAAGGCATTCCGCCTGAGTTCTTTGTATCGGTCGAACACCGCCATCACGTTTCGACCAACCAGCGCCATTGCAGTTGCTGACTTCAAGCCACGCCGTTCTGCCATTGTGTCCCCAGCTATTCATTGGTTTTCTGGAAGCATCGACCTATCGATCCATTCATCCCGCTCTACGATCCGGGCTCAACCCGCACGGACCGTGCACAACATCGTTCCAGCTTGCAGTTTTTTACAAAAATACAAGGCACTTTCTTGCCTTGGAATCGGTGAGTACCGTTCCAATTGAGTTTTTACCACCTGTCGGGTCTACCGTGGTCTTTTTGTTCGGCAGATCGACATCGTTCATCGCTTTTCGTCTACATGATGACATCTTGGCAAAACGTGACAATACTGGCTTCGAGGAGGACCACCATGATCGAGGCTTTGGGTCGGGCAGAAGCATTCGTGGAGCACTTCGTGGAACAACGAGACCAGACGCAGGTTTTCATCCGCTTGGAGTATCTCAACAGCATGTGGGCCACTTTGGAGGAGGTGCAGTGTCAGCTGGAGGACAACGAGACAACTGAGGAAGGTAGGCAACACCATCGTAACGTTCGTGCCGACTTTGAACCTCGGCTGTTCAAAATTAAAGCAGATCTTGTTTCGAAGCTTCCTGTTATCAATCAAAACACTCGCATCCCTGAATCTGGTTCTCATGCTTCCGCTCTATCTGGCTTAAAATTGCCTACTATTTCGCTTCCTGAATTCGACGGGGACTACATGCAATGGTTAGGATTTCATGATACGTTCTTCGCTTTGATTCACTCCAACACTGAGGTATCAGCGATCCAAAAATTCCACTACTTAAGGGCGGCTCTGAAGGGCGAGGCAGCGCAGTTGATTGAGTCCATTTCAATCAGCTCCGCAAACTACATTTTGGCTTGGCAAACTCTCGTCGACAGATACGCTAACGATTACCTGTTGAAGAAGCGACACCTTCAGGCTCTGTTCGAAGTCTCTTCGGTCCGGAAAGAATCTGCGACATCGCTGCATGGGCTGGTGGACGAGTTTCAGCGCCACACGAAAATTTTGTGTCAACTTGGAGAACCGACTGATTCCTGGAGCAGCATTCTGGAGCATCTGCTGTGTACGAAACTTCCGGATGAGACGCTTAAGGCGTGAAAAGTCCACGCATCGACCAGTGACCACCCGAACTACGATTGTTTGATCGAATTCCTTCAGCGTCGAATGCGAGTGCTGGAGTCCATCTTAGTCAACCATCATCAGCCCATGGCCACTGCTACTGAAGCCACTTCTGCGACCAAGAAGCCACCTCATTACCGTCTTTCATCGTACGCATCCACGTACAACGCGAGCAGCAAGTGTCCAGCCTGCAACCAGGAGCATCTTTTGATGAAATGCGTGAAATTTAACGGCTTCTCACACTCCGAACGGGAGCAGTTCGTCTCGAATAAGCGTCTCTGCTACAATTGTTTGAAAGGTAACCATCAAGTTCGGAATTGTCCATCAGTTTCTCGTTGCAGGCACTGCAACCAGCGCACGGTGGGCAAAAATGCGCCAAAAAACGGATCTTTTATGGCCGCTAGTTTCAGTCCCTTTGGATGAGCATTTCTAGTGTAAAAAATTCACGAGAAATCGATTGGAGATGGTTTCAGCCACCGCACGACACGGGAAGTTGTCCATTTTGCCCGATTCTCCCCATGATTATACCTCAAACTCATATGTCATTTAGTTTTATCCATTGATGTCAACAATATAACCCTCATTTGCACTGTACTTTTGTAAAATTATCCAAAGAATCGAATGAAGATGATAATGCTTTGATTTGACCTTTGGAAGTGGTCCATTTTGAATTCCCTCATACTTTAGAAAACATTAACACGTTGGACCCATCACCATTATCCCCATTTGCCGTACTTATGCAAAATTGTCCGCATAATAAAGAGAATTCTGCTTTGGTTGACCTTCCATTTTACGAATTCCCCTCATACTTAGGAAAACTTATATACGTAGAGAGTTGGACCCATCACTATTATCCTCATTTGCACTGTACTTATGTGAAATTATCCGCAGAATCGAATGAAGATGATACTGGTTTGGTTTGGCCTTCGGAAATGGTCCATTTTACCCGAATTTCCCTCATACTTGAGAAAACTTATATAACATACGGTTTTGAGTATTTGACCCATCACTATTATCCCCATTTGCACTGTACTTATGTGAAATTATCCGCAGAATCGAATGAAGATGATACTGCTTTGCTTTGACCTTTAGAAGTGGTCCATTTTACCCGAATTTCCCTCATACCTGAGAAAACTTATATAACATACGGTTTTGAGAGTTGGACCCATCACTATTATCCCCATTTGCACTGTACTTATGCAAAATTATCCACAGAATCAAATAAAGATGATACTGCTTTGGTTATGACCTTTCCATTTTACCCGAATTCCTCCTCATACCTCATGAAAACATATATAATCATAAGGTTTTGAGAATTGCGACCTATCACTACGACCACATGTATGTCGCTCGTATAAACCACGTATCGCTCAAACAGCTTTTTGCTGAGCAGACCATCGACAATATTATCGGCTCTCATTGATCGCTGATAATTTATTATCCTCTCCCATCCAAGCAGGAAAATATCGCTCCTTCAAGATCGGTGAGAACACTTTATCATCTCAAACATTTAGAAGGTTCCACAGCTTGTATCAGCTGTTCGTGTAACTCATAGCAGAAATTCAAACGGCAACGGCTGTTTTGGTGTTCATAAAAGGCGCAAAATCGGGTTCTCGTGAAGAGTGAAAATTCATTATCGCCTGAAAAGTAACGCCGAAAAGGAACGAAATTATCGGCTCTCTTTATAAAGTGAAAGATATTATCATCGTTGCTTTCTTCACGAGAATTATTTAGCTTGATCACATATCTCTCGCTCTTTGTGCCGATCTGGTCTTTTCAGCAAGGACGAAAGGAACATTTTCTTCTCAGATCGGCGAACATTTCAATCCTGTTCACGACTAAGTAAAAGCAACTCTAGTTCTGAGTTAGAGCTCATGGCCGTGTGTTTTCTTAATTGTCAAATTTCTGAGTGAAAAACTCAGTAACCATTTTCTTGTGTCGAAAATTCAGAAAGCAAAATGGCTGACGAATAAAAATCTTTCAGATGCGTATCTGAACTCAAGAGGCGTAGAACGTGTATTTCAAATTATATCAGCATCAATCGATAAAACAGACGAAGAAGTACGGAAATCGTTAAGACCTGATGAAACAATTTATGCGCCGTTGATTCGATCGCTGTAGCTGAATCTAGATTCATGGCAAGGAAGCACGAGTGGCTCGATTGCGATTTCATGGTGAGTATATTATTCAACTGGTATTGGAAAGGAGGCAAATTTAGCACCTCTTTAAGCTCAATTGATAAGGATGTGGCTATACGCACTTGCAAATTGTAGATGTCTCCACCATACGTAAACAATGGGATCGTCCATGGATGGGACAACTACTGTTAAGCATAGCGTTTGATATAGCCGTGCAGTGTTTCATAAAATGATTAACTCTCTGTCTGTTTTTGTGGTCAATGTGACTCCAGCAACTTTGACACGCTATATCTTTATAGTATCTGAACCGACTTTGGATTTTAGTTTCGGAGATGATAGAGGCACTCTCAAACTCAAACTTGAGAATGAGTTGGTTTTAAGTAACTTGAAAATAATGGTGATAAAATAATTTTCTTGGAAGTATCTTTAAAACTAATAATGGGGCTAGCATAAGCTAGAGGCTATTCGTTTATACTTCTCCATAAGATTTTACCGTACTTACATTCTACAATTATGGTTCTTAAAATTGTTGGACAGACAAAGGGTTGAGATATTACATAACTGTGTGTGTGACTGTACATATCATAAGCCTTAGGCCATTTTTATTATACCAAATTGCAAAACAGGTTTCTGATCAATCAACTCCATTTCATCAGGCTGGCTCTTCAAATACACTGCATGCTACAGAGCAGTGCAGAAGAAGCGGCAGTGGACGAAAACGTCTGCCATTCCAGAACCTTTCAGAAAGCGTCAAGGACAGGAGAAGTAGGCATCTATCTAAAGAGCCGCCCGAAAGGCTCTTGCGATCGTCTCACCACAATTCTTCCTCAGCCACAGCAAAACTTCTAAAATATCTCAGAACGAAAGGTGACAAGTGGGCTTCTGATATGTTACAGAACCTTAAATAAACTGAAAAACTACACAAGCCTTCAGCAGAAATGTCTCTAATGTTGAAAACGCGGCTTAGCCTCAGTAAACGGAAGTACCAGGCTGTAGCGAAATTCTCCAAGAAGGTTCTTGGAATTAAAATGTTGAAGCCGGGGGAAGATGTAATGCAACTTCGCAATGAAACAATCCCTGAAAGTTCAGCTCCGAACTGGGATAAGGGTTATCTATCCATTCAAGTGAAGTTGAGGATATGATTGCCAACGATGTTACAAGAATGATCCAAATTGAGGAAGTTGGATTAGAGATGAGTGCACTTTCTGAAGGTGTGGCGAAAACAAAAGTCGATTGTGTTTTGTACGTAGCGGCTGGATTTTGTTCCGCAACAGGGTTCCCGCATTACGATCAAGCTTAAGATCTTGGCAAAAAGAT
>JASCZW010004239.1:0-97647 GCA_034211315.2 Aedes japonicus | reverse complement strand
GGTACTATAAACATTTCTGAATTTATGGATCGCAAGACGCAGGCTGCGGTGTCTTGGTGAGGCAGCTCATCAAATCTTGCGGTTGGCCTCTTAGCATCTTGTTGTGGGGTACCAGGTGTTTACACACCGATTATTTTAGTTTACAAAATGTAATACAGTCATCGCCAGGAAAAAGTGCCCACCTACCCCAGTTTCTCTTTTTTGTGCAGCAAACTGTAAAAAAAGTGAAAGATTCTAAGTTTTGTTGTTTTGATGACATATTTATTATGTTCTTTTCTTTCTGGTACATAAAAAAACACTTGTCCTGCAAGTTAATTTTTTTCTTCAAGAAAGATCAAACTATAGTAGAAATTATGCATGTCAAAATAAAGTGCCCATATCTGATTTTCTTTAAAAAAAAAAAAGTTGTAGATCCAGTCTGTTGAGTGATCAGTAGTTGATGTGTCCTCCCCTGGCCTTCAACAGTTTTTGCAAACGTTTCGGCACCAGATTTTTCAGGTGTTGTGGGTCAAGATCTTCCCAGGGGTTCTCAAGAGCTTTAAAATAGTTATGTTTGTTGGTAACTCCTGTCTTATCAACTCGTGAATCCAAGATGGCCCACAGATACTCTATTGGGTTCAGATCTGGACTCTGTGGGGCCATTCCATAGGTTTAATACGGCAGGAACGGAAGAATGCCTTTGACTTCTTCGCGGTATGTTTTGGGTCATTATCTTGCTGGAACACAATTTTGTTAACCAGCCCAGTTTTAACCAACGAAACCTCCAAATTCTCACGCAATATTTCGATGTAGGAATCTGCTGTCATAATACCATCGATTTTTACCAAAGCACCAACACCCGCCCAAGAAAAACACCCCCACACCATCACGTTCCCTGAACCATGCTTAACTGTGCTCTGGATATGTCGATAATGAAGTGCCTCTCCAGGTCTACGTCATACACGAGCTCGTTTTTTGCTGTTGAACAACTCGAATTTGGACTCATCAGTCCACAAAACAGTGTTCCAATATTCTAAAGGTTAATCAGCATGTTTCCGAGCTAATTTGAGTCGTTTCGCTTGATCTCCCTGAGGGTACCCTTCGATTTTTTCTTAATTTCTCGAATGATTCTCGCATGTGTTCGAGAATCTGTTCTACGTTTCCTTCCCCTTCCTGGGCGATCAGCTACTGAACCATAGGTTTTGTACTTTGCGAAAAGTTTGGTAACTGCTGCTTTGCTGTATCCATACTTTTCACTGATCTTGCGATGCGATTCACCTTTCTCGATGTCACGAATAACACATTTTCGGATCTGCAAGGGAATAGTTTTGCTTGCCACCGTATTATCCATGGTTATTTAGATAACTCGCAGTGAATCTTTCTGACCGACAACTGAAATCCGTAAGATGATCAACAAACACTTGGAAACGTCAAAAAAATAGAATACGAGGGGCGTTTGGATGTAAAAATTACATACACATAATATATTTTCAATTGGGCACTTTATTCTGACACACCAAATTTACTCCACGTATGGTTCAAAAAATAATTTTGCAAAAATGTGTATTATCCATTGCAAAAATACACATGCATCTTTAAAATAATAATATTATCATGCTTAGAAAAATATATGAATACGATATAATGAGTTTTCAATGACTTCAGAGATGAAGCGTGTTCATGAGAAAAGTGGGCACTTTATTTTGGAGGTGACTATATAAAGTGTGACCTTTAATAGTTAACCAATGTTACTAATGGAAACTCTTGCGCTGAATTCCATTTCGTGGTCAGAAAAAATTAAAGTGGAGCCACTTTTGAGATAAACAAACATTTTGATGTTTTGGACAAAAGTACGTTTACTTAAATGTCTCAATCTTTGAATCCACTGCACCTATTGTAAACCTTTTTTTTTTAATGCAAATGAAGCTTAATAAGTTTGTTTACTTTCGTAATCTTAAACATTATGTCTTGATTGAAAAATTGATTTCGTAGTTTTTGAAAAGTTTATTTCAGTTTTTTTTAATATTTTTTTTCAAATTTTGCATGTCAAAAACATTTACAATGAGATGACACGATTCAAAAATTCAAACTATAATTGAAAACCCATTGAAAATCAAACATAATGGATGAAAACGGTTGAACATAGTTGAAGTTATGAGTATTTTTGTAAAACACTTAAAAATGTTGCTGAAATACAACAGCTTTAGAGTTTCATTACTACACGGTGTTCAATAAGTTCGGATACACTTTCAAAATTTGTTAAAAAAATGAAAACATGTTTTTTTTATTTTTTGGATTTATGTTATTGAAAGCTATGTTTACAAGGAACGTTTACAACATTTCTCTTGGAATGACCCCCTTGTACTCCATAACGAGCTTCAAACGTTTCTCGAACGCGTCGCAGGCAGAATGCACGGACTGCATGGGCATTTCGTCCCAGATTTTGAGAATTACCGTCTTGAAATGATCCAAAGTGCTGACCTTGTATTCGTTCAGCTTCGCCATCATATAGACCAAACAAAAAAGTCGAGAGGATTCAAGTCCGGGGAGCTGGGAGGCCACAAAGCTTTGTCCAGAAAGTCGGTTAAATCTGTCCCGACACCAGGCTTGAACCACATTTGCCGTATGGGCTGGTGCACCGTCCTGTTGAACACGTAGTGCTCATCGCCGTAGAGGCTTCGGAGACTGGGGGCAACAACCTTTTCCAAAACCTCAGTTTGTAGTGCGTATGCCGCGTTGATTTTGACGTTTTTTCTATAAACACCAAGGGTAGCTTACCACGTTTGCATACTGCTGCCCCAAACCATCACCGACGCGGCACTTTGGAACCGAGGGATGTTTATATTGGATTCAGGAATGCTGTCCCTCGATGGCGCCCACACCCGGTCATTTTGTACATATGTGTGGCTGCTGCAGCACGAACAGTTTCTCGTCCGAAAAACAAACTCCTGACCAGCGTGCCGAGAGAGGATCCTCTTGCGCTCGATCCAACCGCTTTTTGCTGGTAGCCTCCGGAAACGCCATGGACCTTACGTTTTTGTAAGGCCTGAAACCAAGGTCCTTGATGAGTATGGTGTGAGCGGTTCCAATGGAAACGTTGAGATCTGCAGCCGTTTTCCGGATTGAGCGGTTCTTTTTGCGCCGAATTCGCTCCCTCACGATCTTGATGACCCGTGGCGTCCTCGCTGATCGCGGCCGACCGGATCTCGCACGGTCATTGGTCGAGGACGTCTCCCGGTATCGCCTGATGGTCTGTAGACAAAGTTCCGCTTGACCCCATGCGATTTCAGCAGCCGGAATATATCGCCGGGTCGCTCACCGTTCATAAACGCTTAATTACGAAGTCCCGATACTCTTTCATCGCGCGTAACAAACGAACAACAACTAACAGAATGTCAACACCGCGCACATTCGGTAGCGTATGAATGAAGCTAAAGCTGACACCAATACCAATGCAGAATATGTACATGGCGCATACCTACGCAATGATGAAAACTTGTATTCGAACTTATTGAACACCGTGTATGTGTCGTTATAAGCATCTGAACATCGCATGTAAAGTTTTTACGGGAAATTCTCTAGGAATCAATTTGATTGAGGCACATCAGGATTGAAAAACGAGATGACACAAAAAAAATGTTTGGGTATTATTAAAAATGGTTCAGAGAATTGAATGACTTAGTCTTCGATGTTCCGAACTTGTTTCTCGAATCAGATATCAACACTAGTCACCTATGATTGCTTCATCCCAAAACCCTTGATAACGACGTTCCATCATCTTCATTTGTTGGCGAAAACATTCGCCGTGCTCATAACTTCCGGGAAAAAATCCAAATGAGAATGGAGAAAATGTATCATCAGAGACATATTCACACCTGTGTTTAGTGAAATAAAAGAATATGAAATTAGTTATACAACCAAATTATTTTTAATTTATACCCTTTTTTTTAATGTTTGTGAATTTCATCGACGGTTTCCTCATCATCTGGACTTATGAAATTTTCCAAAAATTTTGTGACAACACGCTAAAACGATTTTCACGCTTCTTCCTCTTCTGGCGTCAAAATTGTATTAAATGCTGAATCATTGAGCAGTTTTTTGATTTGTGGGTCACCGTTGCCTTATCTTCGCGTCAGATAAATGTGAAAATACTGTTTTCAAGTATGCTGGCCCTTCTTTTTTAAACGCTTTGACGAAATTTTCGAATAGCCCAAGCTTTATATGTAGTGGTGGAAGTATAATGCGTTTTAGTTCCACGAGGGAATCATTTTTAATGTTTTCTTTACCAACTGTGAAATTATCCAGGTTTGGCCAAACTTTTCTGACATAGTGTTCCTTACGAGCTCAACTGTCCCCTCAGCACAAAAAAACACATATATTTTATGTATCCCTGTTGCAATCTAATCAACACGGTAACAATTTCAAGATTGGACACATTTTCCAATCGTATTGATTGTAATTTATCAAATTGAGTAAAAAATCATTGATTCATACGACCCCTTCATATTAACGGCATGAGCTAATCGAATAGAAGGTTTCTCATTTCCTTGATGCAGTAGACCGACTTTCACACCCCAGTTGCCGATGAATAAACGCCATTCAGCTGAATCATATGGCTCATCAAACTCTTCAAGCAAGCCGTTTACGTCATGGCAACAACATGCTTTGTCCTCTCTCGAGTAATTTTTCAAAGGGACGTATCTGATTTTGTAAACAAAGAGGGGGAGTAAGCTTCAAACGTTCAATTTTTCAACCCCTTAGCACTCTCACGCAAACTCGCACCAACACAAGGAATAACAATTTTCTAACATGATGGTGGTCCTAGTTTGCGTGAAAGTGCCAAGGGTTTCAAGAATTTAATGTTTGAATCTTACTTCCCTTCTTTGTTCGCAAAATCAGATACGTTCCTTTGAAAAAGTACACAAGCTTTGTCGAATAATATTTACGTTTTTCATTCTACTATTTGTAGAGTATGCTATCTGTACTAAAGAATCCCCCAAAAGTTTTATGATGGCGCTGTAGTAAATAAAAGAGAGCGAGAGAGCAGTCTCTCATTGTTAGATTCGCCCTTTTGAAAAAAAAAATCCTAGAAATAGTGACGGAGAGATAATAAATAAGTGAGTTAGTAAGTCAGACATTAACACTTATTCAAATTAGATGATGTAAGATAATGTCGATCAGAAGAGTACTAAGTAGTACGAGTTGCCACAGGCATAACAAAACTTTTTACATTTGAATTCACGTTTTGTCGTTCACATGGTTAAGCAATGTTGAAGAAAGAAGCTATCATATTGAGTTGATTCCGTTATGTTCTCGCCGAGCGGTCTCACAAACACAAGCGCAAAGTACATTGTTTAAAATATCCTATTATATTTTGCGTTAAAGCTGGCAGAGATTCAAAACAAACTAAAGGTAATGTTAGTAGTGTTCCTACATTTATGTATATGTGTATAAATCTGTGGATGTATGTGTGTGCGTACTTATATACAAGTGTTATGTAATCTTTTCAATATTATTTATATCTTCAATTTACAGGATTTTACATTTATACTCATAACTTCGACAATTTCCAACCGATTGCATCCATTAAAAAATCATCTTCGTAGGGTTTTAATGGACTTTAAGATTCATTGAATTCGCAGTAAAATAAAAAAAAATACAATAAACTGTTCAATAACTCCAAAATTATTCTTTTATCAGGACATAATGTTAAAGTGAACGATAGAAAATTTATATAGTGTCATTTTCATACAAACAAGATTTGAAAATAATGCACTAAATCCAAAGATATTGACATTTTAGTAAAGATGCATCCTCCAAAATCCAAAAAAATAACATTTTTGTTTATTTCACAAACATTTTGCATTGGTAATGATCACCACTTTATCGAGTTAAAAAATGCTGTAAAGTAGTGTTACCTGTCGATCGTTCAAATTTGGAACTCGTCTGTATCAAATCATAATTTTCCGCCGATGAGCTTGGAAATCAATAGAAGCATAGAGTGAACAGAAGGCACGCAGTGCTTCTAGGGATGCCTATTTCACAAAATCGAATTCTATGGATGCCTATTTCGCGTTCGACTTACTTCTTGCAGAAATCAGTTCCATTTGTAGAAAACAATTTAGAATGTAGTTGAAAAACTAAAAGTTTACGAAAAATATCCTGTGAACGTCTGTGTTGATGCTTTGGTGCGCTATAACTTGCTATCAGGCATATCGCGTTTTCCCTTGTTTTAGTTTCTTATTGTGTAGTGAGTACAGAAAAAAAAAACAATAAAACTGCTTCCCGGGTTGTGGTGGGAATCACGACGATTTGGCGTTCGCCGTATGTTGGAACAAGTAAACCACTATCCCATTTTGTGAGTGGCTCCAACAGCATCCGTAAATTGGCTCTCAAGCCTTAATATAAAATATCTTGCTTTCCAAACAAAAAACCATCATCACACTTTTTGAGTGGTCCCAACGGCATCTGTACTGTCGGTTTAAATTGCTCCTAATATACTTTCCAGGATCATTAAAAATTATCTTGTTTTCTTAATAAAAAATCACCATCACACACTATGAGTGGCCGCAATACCATCCATACGGTTAGTTTAAATCGGTTCTAAGCGGAAATCTGTACTAATGTATTAAAATATTTCACTAGACAGCTATAGTTCACTACCCTGCTGCCACCCAATCTTGTTATCCAACATCCCAAAGCAGTGCAGTTCTTTCGAAACAACAAAATTATTTCAAGTTTTGTTATTCAGTTACACTGTTTTTGAAACAGGGGTAGTAAGAATTTAGATCGCGTATGTAGTTAAAATAACAGAAATTATAACATAAAAACCTCCAACAGGCAACAACATTATAGCATACATGATATAAATGTAACATAAACAAAACAAACATTGCAACAGTTTTGTTACGGTGTAGCAAAATCGTGTGAGGTATTTTTAGAATTAATCAATTTCTCTACGCAGATTAACGCTTCCACGGCATTATATCTTAATTTGTTATAAGTATGCTATACAATTATCCAGATTTAAATTTTTTCAACAAATTCATATCATAATTAGATAGTCGTAACAAGGTTTGTTATAATTTTGTTATTTGTATAAAATATCCTTCTGGTCGGGTTCTCGTGGAAGTGCAGAAGTGTTCTCAGCTTCCAGTGAAGCGAGTATCACTTCAACATATTCCTTAGTATTGCTTTAGTATTGCCTTAGTTTTGAATCACCAGTTTTTACACATTGAGGATGTACGTTAGTCCCAAGAATCATCTGTTGGTTCTCTGTGTAATTATAGTTGATTTGGCAATAACAGAGTTGCAGCTTTGGGCGGTCAATCATGCTCATTCTCACAAGCCGCTGGTTAGTAGACTTGATTTTTTTTTGTAACGTAATATAATGCTTCAATTGAGATCTGATTTTAATATGCCATAGAGGTTGTGCCCTAGGTCAACGGGTGGATTGCTCAGCACACTTTTTTCCTGTGCTATTCTTTTAAGTGTGCCTACAAGTATTGCAATCTTCTTTGGGTTTCCGTAATGTTCCGATGGTTCAAATTGTTATTTTCTGCTTTTCTGCTGAGAATACCAACGGACATGAATCATCTACAGTAGCATCACAATGAGGTCACATTTGAAGAAGACATGAAGAAAAAGTGGGTTTTCGTACAAAGAAAGCTGCAGCAAGATGTTGTACAGAGCCTAATGAGTGGATTTAAGCGTTAGGTTACGGAGCATGTGATTACGGTATTGGAATTGAATTAATTAAATGTGCCAAAAGCTTACTTATGGATTATTTTTTATAGTCTGAAAGTTTGAAGAGGATCGGTTTACTAGGTGATTTTCTACATCGTTTTTTCCGTGATGCAATTTGATGGGCGACACCCTGTATATATAACATTGAATTTCAATTTGTAAGTTCACGAAAAGTATGTCAATTGTACTTGTAGCAATGTTTCGATTAGCACAGAAAGAATGACAAACATAAAAGGATCAATAACGTTTGTAGTTTAATGCGATGTTATGCTCGAGCCTCAACTAAAGCCTTTCCACGTTAAATTTTGGACACCAAAATAATTGCAGCAAAAACAGATTTACGCATAATTCAGCAAAACCGATTGTTTATTTCACAATAATAAAGTTATATCTACGTGAGGAACAGTTGATTAAGATGTCAATCCTTATTTCTGTAAAATTCTAGATCTTTCTATGGTACACCTACGGTAGGTTCCGTACGGTATCCTCAGATACGCCCGCCGTGACGATTCATTGGTACCATCTGTTTTCTTCTTAGTTTCGAACAGTTTCCGCTTAAATTTTCTATTGAGCCCAGTACCTCTCTATTGCGCGAAGTTTTGGGCAGTTTGGTGGCAGTTGGATTGGCTATTTTTGGCACGTATTAGACCTGTTGTACCTTATACCATTCCAGGATGGATTTCACTTAGTGACAAGAGGTCAAATCAGGCCAAAACAGAGCTCGAAAGTCGTGGCTTCTGATAAACGGTGGCAACTGCTTTGGCAGACATTCTTCCGCGTATTGATAGTGCCGGTAGAGAAGATTTTTGACCACACCTACATATGGCCTGTCAAATCACATACTTCTCAATGAAGGCTACCACCATCTTGTCGGGAGCAATTTCTACTTTCTACCTTCCGATTCCGAATGTAACAAGAATGAAAACATGTTGTACCACAAAATAAAGTGGAGAGTTTCAGCTGTTATAAAATTGAAACATTTTAGCAATCCGTGAAATAATTTAAAATCTACATTGAAAACAAAATTCCGAAATTTAACAGGTTTTAGTTGCATTAGTTTTCAATCATTATTTGATAGTTATATTCAACACATTCGATGCACAGATCTGCGTCGGGCTTCGTGCTTCTGTCAACTTCCTTGGCTCGGGAATATTTCTGTGAGGCACTTATGGTGGTAAGTTCAATAGAATCTTTTTTAGATTAAATCCCGATTAAGAATATTTTTATTCTTTGATGTTGGCAATTAAATCGATCAATGTGATTTACAGCATATATTTAACAGGTGGATTCCTGTCATTCCTGTCAGTAGTTTTCAAATACGTGTAACTTTGGATATATTCCTTTTAGAGTATATAATGTATGTCAAAATGGCTTGCAAGTTGGTTTTGAATTTTCATTCGTTTGAGACTCGTAGCGCGAAAAGGGAGCTCGTATTAAGTCTGTTTTTGAAATATTTAACACCATGTATTACCTTGAAGAAAGTAAAACCACTCGGATTAAACGAAAGATTCATCTTTCGCACCATGAAACTCTACAAAGAAATCAAGTTCTTGGAAAATACTTCCCAGACCTGGCTAAAAAAGCACTGTCAGGTGAACGAAAGCCATCAAACGAGAGAGCCGGAATCTTGGTAAGTCTGGTCGATAGATGGACACGAACTAGGAATGTTTCTCTAAAATGTTGAAGGTTCCATTGCTGATCATTGAAGCTGGTATTAAAATCAGTAAACAGTAAATATTACATCAATAAAATTTTAAAGAACCACTCGCTTACCTTCGTCAAACAATACTTCAAGAATGCACCATACTGCTTCCAACAAGAATTTGCAACGTCCAACCAGGCGAAACACAAGCTTGGTGTGTGGAAATTTTTTCGGGTTTATTTCGTCGAAAGAATGGTCTGCTTCTTCACCTGATTTGAATCTTCTCGACTTTTATGCATGGGGTTACATGCTGGACAAACTGAGGAAAACCAAATTTAAGAAACGTTTGGTGAACATAAGGGGTGTATTTGATAGAATTGACCCACACATATTTACTCACAAAAATTAAACCGAATATTTGTTGTTTTGTTGATCTTTTGTGCTTCCTTATGAAAGACAAGAGACATTTCTTGAGACACTCTGCCGTGTAAATCGCACTGTTGATTATTCCATAAGTGATGAAGGGATTGTTTATTTCACCACATGCCCAAATGGCCTGCCAAATCAAAAATTCCTTTGCAAATTTCGATAACTTTTTTTCATATAACCTCCTGAACATCAAACTTAGACCTGGCAACGCAATATTCTTGCCCAGGCCTTGACGTAAGTATGCCATCCATCACGATGCAGCACGATTTGGTGAGCAAGTTCGTGTAAAGTTTCGGGCGTGAGTTTTCGTAGTGATGTTTTGCGTTTCATTCAAGTTTATTTTATCTCTATTGGAATTTTCCTTAGTTTAAATAGTGTGAGTATTAAATGTATTTTTCGTTCACCGCTCAAGTTCAAATTCAGTACGAAATGTGCTTTCCTTGAATTATCAAATTCAGATCGATTAATGATTTAACTATACTGTGAAGTTCATTTTGAGTACTTACTGTACTTATCAAAGAAATCAGTGCATATCTTTAGCCAACACTTGTTTATGAAGCTCGCATTTCATAGTAGTTTGAAATCTGTTCGAGTTTGTAGAAAACCTATTTGGCAACATGTTGCATGACTATTGCTATTACATTTGTTCTATGTTTTGCATTCGCAAGGAATACAAAATGCGCACGTAGGGTAGGTAACGACTTAAGCACCCCGAGACCCTATTCCAAGCACGGGGTTAACGTTAACCTACAACGCTCATTTTTTGTAGTATGGTGCTTCACTAGATGGAGCACCATACTGCAAAAAATGAGCGTTGTAGGTTAACGTTAACCCCGTGCTTGGAATAGGGTCTCGGGGTGCTTAAGTCGTTACCTACCCTATTTACTTGTATTGTTCATACCAATTGATATGCGTCTACATCCATAAGCATGCGTGAGTCGATCCCATTATCATTCGCTGTATTATTTTCCAGGTGGTGATGGATTATCACGATCGATCATAAGTTTTATTAAAGACAATAACCAGACCCAAATTGAAATCGGATTCCGGCTGGCGTTCATCGATTGATCAGCTAGTTTATGAACTGTGAGACGTGTAGTACCATTATAACACGCATCGGTGCCGTGGTTATAATCTTAATTAAAGTGCTCACGCTTTATTTATGACACCTCTCGAAACTGGTCCTCCCTCCTTTCTCTCGGAAAGTGTGCGACAAAAACCAAGGCAACAAATTGGCTACATTGTAAAAGCTGCATCGCCCTCGACAGCGCGATGATGCTAAGTATTGGGCGAGGCAGCGGCCCTCTGATTCAAGCAACAGCGCCGGGGCAAATGATCGATATCGACAGTGGTGGGCTGTCCGCCAATCAACAACTACGGCTGAGAAGTTCCGTGTAAATGGGTTTTTGATTTCCTTGCAGTAGGAGATCAAAGTGTGATCGTGAAATCGTCAGCGTAAGTTAAAAAGCGACGAGGACTTGTTATGAATACAAACTAGATATTGGGTATGACATAACATGTATGATTGGTTTTCTTTCTTGTGCACATTGGTGTGCTCTGTTTTGGATGCATTAGGGCTTATGGAATACGGCAATCAATACAAAAACCTAGAGTCGTGGTTGTATAATGTTCTGGGAAGAAGGTCGGAATTTAAATTTTCTCATTCGAGTCTTTTCTCTATCCTTGTCTTCCAGCTGTTCTATATGTATGCGAAATTGTCAGTGACATCACATTTAAAACTAAACCTGCTATCAGTGAGAGCAAATTGAAAAGTCATTTTTCTGTGCAATTTTTCTTGGTGGAAGTAAAATGAGTATTCCACTTGATATTCTGTCTAGGCAATGAAAACAAAACTACTTCTCTCACAGGGAATTAAAAATTACAGCAACTGAAAACTGAAGTTAATATCATATTTGAAACTGTGAAGTGAAATCAAGTTGTATTGGGAAGTCACATTTGCTCTGCCTTGAATCGGTCATGAGAAATAAAAGTGCATTCAAAGCCTAGCGATTATATTAGTGAAAATAGGTATATTCATACTGTATTGACAATCTATGCTGCAGTTAAGAAATTGAACTAAGGACTAGTGAAATGTTAAAAAGTGGTGTTTGCGTTAGAAGTTTGAACAAACAAAGAATTGAACAGAAACTCACAAGCCCGGACATACAAAGAAAATCGAAAAATTCCCACAGATGTCTATAAACCTTAGCAAAGTAAATTAACCTACTGGTATTCTATAAGTAAACAAATCAGCTTTGATAGATATCCCTGAAGTCATTCTTCATTCCTTCTACATTGGTGGTTTCCTAATCAGACTTCGTGAGTCCCAATGATATTGGTAATAACAGAAACTTTAAAATACATATTTAATGAAAATATCGCAAGATAACTTAAATACCATACACAAATAAAAAGAAATATTGAATTTTCTACGTTATCTAATGCACATAAAGATAATGCTAGATAAGGCTGAAATTAATGTGATATTTATTGTAAACTTAAGCCATATAACGCCTGAATGAAGTTTGTTGTATGAAATATTGCAAACATTGTAGTATGTCGTGTGAAAGATTGCAAACAATTTCGTTGATTACGCTTCCTTTGGCTTAAAATTAAACGAGTGTAAATTTTACGCGCCTGTTAAAATTCATTATTTTTTCTGTGTAGTTCTGTGTAAATTCATTACGACCACGTTCCTGCTGGAGTTACGCTGTGACCCATGGATAGCGCTGTTCAAACTATATCGGGCACGATAAAGCGAGAGCCTAAACAAAAAAAAATGGTGTAGTGACCTACACAACACCAACAATCAATGTAAATTTCAGTACCCTGAGACTGACACATACAAGCGTCCTTTAGAACATAATCATGAATTAGAAAACACAGGAAAATAAATTCAATCACACACACTTTCCATAGAATTGCGGATGTTTCTGTTTCGGGAGAAATAATTTTACATTAAATCTTTGTTTACGTTCCTCGATGCATGCCAAAAACGAATTACGTCTGGTGTAATATTCATAATTTCTAAATGAGTAGACTCTGAGGTGTGGTGTAGTTCGCCTTCCCGTGGTGCATCTTGGAAATGGCTAAACGAACTGCGAAGGCAGTGCCACACGGCGCATTGAGGTGGGTGCCAGTAGAACCATAATTATGATAACTGGTTACGAAAGGAAAGTGAGTGGTACTGTTGCTTTCGGTCTGGCTGCTGTGTCGTCTCTCTGAGTACTATCGTATGACACTGAGCAGGAAATAAGGAGGTACCCGCGGCACAGGTTGTCTCCGTCGCATTAAAACCTTGGCTGGCCTCTAGTACGTTCCATTCTCTACCGCCCGACCTCATCAGTCGGGCGTGAGTAGACTCAAATGTCGTTCCCCAGGAAGGGCCATGTCAACCCTCGCATGGCCTCCGTGCTCGCCTTCAGCCTTGCATATATAACCATGGGATCACTGTAGCGACTACTCAACGTGGGTTTGGATGGCGGCTGGAGGAAGACCCAACAGAATGAAGGGTTTACCTTCAGGAACGGCCAAACTCAAAGATGAGACGAATCCGTTCGCCAGTGAGGTTCCCACCACGTAAAAAGGTGGGGCCGGAGGTATATCCGATACTTGCGGAAGCGTCACGGTATCTGAAGCAGGTGCCGCTAAGCCAGAAGGGCCATGGATAAGCCAGGACTCATCCGGTCCTTTGAAAGGATGTCGGAAACACTTCCTAAAATAGTGGAAGTATCTGAGTAGTTGCATGCCATAATTGACTTTACGTCAACGCCCAACAACATAAATAAAAACTTAAAACCTAGCCTTGTTAGGCTACGCAGGGCAGATTAGACTGCATGCAAAAAAAGAGAAGAGTTGGAAGCCAAGTTCCTAACCAAACAAAGTGCTAACGCCCCCATAGGACCGAAAACCTATGTGAACGTGGCAGCCGGGTCGAAGGGTCCAACCTCCCGACTAGCTCTGGCTGGCCGCAAAATGAGAGGCCCTAGTGCCAAGCTCAGTGCCTAGCGAGGTTCACCTTGAGAGTTGTCTCAAGCGCTGACGAGGGCCCGAGCGGCAAGGCCCCAATAACAAGCACGAAAACAGATGCGAGTGCTAAGAGGGGGACGAGTGACCCCAAGCATGGGAGGGAGAGCCACTTGACAAAGGTCAGAAAGAAAAATAGAAGTAGAAATTAAAAAAAAAAGTGATAAGTGACGGGTGGCCCACAAGAGGAATCAAGATCAAGCTCTCATCGTCAAGACCGAGGCATCGAAGTACTCAGAGGTATTGAAAACGATGCGTGGGGATGCCAAATTGGTGGGTCTAGCCGCCGATGTGTGGAGTATCCGCCGTACCCGCATCGGCGAAATTACTTTGTAGCTGTTAAAGACCACGGAGCTAAAGAGCCTGGCAAAACAGGCCTTAGGATGCGAAGGTACGCGCTCCCGTCTCACATAGCCAGTGTAAAAACCTGGATGAGATCACCGAGGCAGAAGAGATCTCCACTTCACTAAAGGTACAATGCAAGGTTGACGTCACCACCGCCAGGTGACAATAATGAGGATGGTAGTAGCCAACGCGAACACAGCGTTGAAAGTGGTAAAACTGAAAGTGTGATGGTCGGTACGCCCAGTTAGCCTGCACTAGCTGCTAAAGGCATGCTTCATATGCCTAGTGAGTGGGCACATGTCTTGGGAATGCAAAGGTCCAGATCTAGGTAACATGTGGAGAAGGTGTGGTAGCACAAGCCACAAAGGACGGGATTGCAAAGGACCCCCCAAATTCACAAATGCTTGACGTGCGGTGTTCAATCAGATGATATACTCGTCATGGGGGGTCCTGTATGGCAAGTTTCCGGCCACAGGTAACCAAACTCAACCTGAACCCTTGTGAGGCCGCCCAGCAACTGCTGTGTCAGACAGTTTGCAAGTCAGCATCGGATATCGCCATTATATCCTACCCATAACACAACCCAGCCGGCAACGGCAATTGGGTTGCGGATGGCGGCATTATGGAAAACGGGCAAGTACCCGGATCAGGAGATTGTGTCTACCACAAATGTTGGCTTCGCGGTTGTAAAAGTAAATGGAGTGTTCCTGTGCAGCTGCTACGCACCGGTTTGATAGTCAATTGAACAGTTTCACAACATGCTCGATCGTATGACAGCTGGCCTGGCTGGTCTAAACCCGTTGATAATAGCGGGGAACTTCAACGCTTGGGCTCTCGAGTTGGCGCTTTCCAACCATAAGGGTGAGATTCTCCTAGAGGCCTTGACTAGGCTCAATGTGGATCTAGCCAACGTAGGTAACAACAGTACCTATCATAGAAACGGGGTAGAATCAAGGAATCTCAAACCTAGGAATGGAAGATCGCCGGTGTATTGGTGGACGGAGTCGATCGCCGACCACCGAAGAACATACCTCCGCGCAAAAAGGAGGATGCAAAGAGCGCTGTCCGATGTCGAAAGAATCGTGCGTAGAGAGGTGCTAGTCACAGCGAAGGCCGCGCTAAAGAGGAAGATAAAGATCAGCAAGCGAATCTGTTTTAAGGGCCTGTGTCAGAAGGCCAATACGAGCCAATAAATATTATAGATCACATACCTTTTTTCTATGGAATGTCTGACTACACATAATTATATAAACAATTAATGCTCAATCTGGGAAATGGGAGAGACCATCGTGGCACCCGATCGAAACACTCTGGATGGGGAGAGTGGGAATGCCAACTCCCCATTGCTTACAGTTTGTGAATAGAGGGCGGGCTTTTCTCCCTGCCTATTGGGGAATCCTAATGTTAGATAGTTCTCTCTTTTGACCAATTGTTCAATCTTGCTGTTGGAAAGAGATGCTCTACCTGTGGATACGTATAAGTGCTGTTGTCTATCCATCCACCTAATCCGTTTTTGACCCTTCATACAATTTCGTGATGATGGCAATCAGCGGTTATTAAAGCGTGATCAAGTCAAACAGAGGGGGAAGCCCATTGCTGTTGAGCTTAGCTTCCGTGCTACAATGAGTAGTAGTACATTTCATACGCCATACAGAACGTTGTTTGAACGTCCAAGTTCCAGAAAATGTCAATTACTGCTAGATTTCAATGCTTAATTTTCCATAAAATATGGTCAATGCTCGTGGAGGACCAACTGCTGCGTAAGATCAATGGCAAAGTGCAGACAGAAGACGGGTAAAATTACTCCCAACTTTTTACTGATTTAGGGAGTGACGACACGAGTATAGAACATTGGCTCGGTCAACTGATCCTTTCCATCGAAATTGACTCTACAATTTTGACTCAGTAGGTTCAAACAAAGGCGATCAGCTGAAATTGAACGAATCCCATCATTTGATGGGGGATCCTCCCATCGCTCACATCGCTAAAATTGGCTAACTCCGGTGGACTGGGCATGTCATAAGAATTTCAGACGATCGTCCAGTTGAAACGATTCTCGATAACGAAACGACTGGCACAAGAAAAAGAGGCGCGCAATGAGCAAGGTGGATCGATCCAGTAGAATTCGATCTGCAGATTCTTCGCAGACTGCGAGGCTGGCAAAATACAGCCTTGGACCGGATATAATAGAGACAACTTCTGTGTACAGTAGCGGCCACCCGGCCTTATCCTAGTTGGTGTACTAACATGACCCGACAAAGACGTTCAAAATCACAATGATTATCCGAAAATACCTGTGACGACGGATCCCCTCAGTAGCCCGGCCGGTTCGATAGCTCCCGCCCATCCCACCAGTAACAGCAACATGCATGAGTACAATAATAGAGAAGCAGCGATTGGCTGGTCTTTACTAAATCCATTTTGTGCCTTATACAAAAAAGTGTACTGATAGTATTTCACCATAAAAAAGCAATTTGAATGTTTCATACATTTTGTTTGAGACATTTGTTCTGTTTAAAAATCTATGTTTACGAAACGAATGAAAGCTTATTTACGAAATTAAATTCTCAGTGCATAAATAATATTGTAATGTTTTGAATGGAAATATCTTCTCATAAACATGAGATCCTTGGAGTGGACAGCAATTTCTGCTAGAACCAAAAATATGAAGACAGAGTTAAAAAGAAGAAATATTACCGGTAAATTGAAAATTGTGTTTTTTGGCTGAATTTGTTAAAAAATGATACGATTCTCCAGTTGCAAATCAATGGTTGGGACTGTGGGCGATAGAGATTTTAATGCAAAATATGCAATATGGAAATTTAGGACTTTATTCATATAGTTATGTGTATAGTTATTATAGTTTGCATTTTATTTTGGAAAGTAAGCACGTGAATCAGATATCTTCATAAACAGAGGCGAACAAAGAAAGCGATTGATGAAGATCTTGACATTTCCCAGATTGCCTCTTTGGCACTTTCATAATCTCTACAACATGCTATCCGGGACAGTTTACGGTCGAAGATAATACGTATCAAAAGTCACTTGCACAGGGCAGCGTAATTGACTCGACGATGTGATAGTATATGATCCGGATCGAACTTTCTTATCCTGAGCGACTTGTTTTGTAGCTGAAAGAAGAGATATGCAGACGCTTGGTTGAATAATACTCGTACTTTTCCACAACAATTCCCATTGAAGTTGTCCAGATTTCCAACTATCTCCCAATAAAACGCCTACGCTTCAATTAAGCACTAATTCACAATAAGTCGTACCCGTTATCTAAACCGATCAATCACTGAGTAAACCGAATGTCAATTGAACAATTGCCGATTCCAGCTCGAACTTATTCAACCATCAGCTGAAGCTTTTCCCTTTTTTTTTTGCAATTACACCTCTCATAACACGCTCTGAAAAACACCCAAGTTCCACCTTAATTTTCACTCATCTTCTCACGAAAGATGAGATTATCATGCAGCAACCACCCACCGGCGTCGATCGCATCTTCATCGTTGTTGTTGTTTGTTGCTCAGAGATTGTAGGCGAGAGATGATCTTTATAGCAGTAGTTTTCTACGAGCCTGTTTGCGTCTGATGATTTAAGCCAGTCCGGCGGCCCGCTGTGACGTCCAGCGCCTTGATGTGCACTTTTTTCCCCATTCATCCGCGCATAAAAATCTCGTCATTTTTTCATACTTTTTTTCTATCACCATCCAACCGGCTGAACGGATCCACCCGCGTGAGCCGCACTTACTAATCCAAGGCTTATTTTTCATAATAGCTTTTAAAGCTAAGAAGTGGAGAAACAGAGAGAAAGATGGCAGGGGGCTCAATCGAGTTGCGAGGCGTCCGTGCAAAACGTGAGCCTTTTCTCGTGTTTGCTTTTCTTACATAAAGCAAAAAATAAATACATGATCTAGGTACTGCAGACAGATCATTGCTCGCAGACTTGCTTAGTAGGTATAAGTTTGATGATGGTTGCCATCGTGATTTGGAGTTGCGCTTGTTTGTTGCATCCCATCGAAGGTGAAGTAAATCTATGTATTTTGAAATGTATTTCTTCAAGAAACTCATAGTGATGATCGATTAACCGGACACCTAGCCTAGTGGATTGATGGACAAATGAATGGATGCATTGTTTATCAATGACTATGTTAGTGGATCATTTGGTATATGGATGGATTGCATTTCTTTTATATTTCTTCAAATACAAGATAAACATCTCGTAATATACAACTTTATCAATCAACTTGTCAGTTTTGAGCTGTAAAAGGAAAGAAAGTTGAAGTGATACCCAAAGTCCAATCAGCTCTTGGTGTATTTGATGTGAAAAACGTTTTCTGTTAGAAGATCCTATGCAAATTGTCACTAGTGATAGACACAGCCAGTCGAGCTTGATTCTCAGCGTGTGTAAAATTCCATAACCACCAACTTAAAATAAATTTCCAAATAACAATAAGCAAATCTGTCAACTTTTGTTCAGGGACCTGACGGACAGTCAGCTTCCTGTAGGCAACATCTCTAACATCACAACGTCAGAGGATTGATTGTTAGTAAAACGTTCGTAGCCGTAGTAACAAACACCAGGCGAGCCTTATCCAAAAAAAGGCCCGTGATATGTTGCATACTGTCAAACGCTAGTATTAGGATAGGGTTACAAGGCCCTTGGTAATGTGGCAACGATAAGGCGAGCATCTAATAGCAGATGCTGTAACTTTGCTACCCACTACGCGGCGCTAGTAAGCAAACGGTTGCTAAAGTACTGTATTTGAAAATTTACACAAAGTTATCGATTAATTTTTTTTTTTTTATATAATCATTTATTTGCACAGGCTCAATCGAATTAACTTTACAGAGCCAAATTTTCATATTTTTTTACATCATTTATCTTAAAACTAAAGTTAGGAGGAAAGAGCCGATTACTCGCGGCCGTCTCGAGGTTAATAGGAATTACAAATTACGGATGGGAAAGAGGGTGGGAATTTAAAGTATGGTTTACATAACACATTAAATTTAAATTCTAAATTATCTAAACACTTATAACTATACAATTTATGGTTTTCTTTTGACTTGAACATTTCTTGAAAAAGAAAAAAAAAACACACACACACACACATATAAAAAAAAAACTTATACTAAACATACAGGTTAAACTAACTACAATCTAATGCTAATGTTAGTCAAAAACACATAAATGAGTTTCATGTACTCCAAATCACGTACAGCCAAAATATCTCGAATTGGCACATTGGGTTGTCTACCTCGAGCCCGAAGGGAATCATAAAGTTCAGATCTGACTCCACAATGTTCAGCACAAGACCAAATAACGTGGTCTGCGTCTTGATAGCCTTGTCCACACTCACAGAGATTGCTGTCGCTCAGCCCAACCCGGTATAAATGAGCGTTCAAAGAATAATGATTGGACATGAGGCGAGACATGACACGAATGAAGTCTCGACCCACATCCATCCCGCTAAACCAAGATTTCTTCGACACCTTTGGGATGATAGAATGTTGCCATCGCCCCAAATCTCCTTTACTCCATTTATACTGCCAGCTGACGAGTGACTGTTGACGAAAAATAGGAAAAAATTCGTTGAAGGCGATTTGTCGATCACAAATATCACCCTCCATAGCGCCCACCTTTGCAAGCGAGTCCGCTTTCTCATTGCCGGAATCGAACAATGAGATGGGACCCATACAAAGGTGATGATAAAATAACGCGAAGATAAAGCACTTAGAAGCTCCTGTATTTTCATGAGAAAATACGAGGAGTGCTTTACCGGCCTCAATGAGCGAATAGCCTCTATAGAACTGAGACTATCCGTGAAAATGAAAAAATGATCCGGTGTTAGTGAGGCAACAATTTCTAGCGTAAAATGTATTGCCGCTAATTCAGCGACATACACGGAACAAGGAGCTTGAAGTTTACGGTTGGCGCTATAAATTTCATTAAATATACCAAAGCCTGCTGACTCCTCTATCAAAGATCCGTCAGTGAAGAACGATTTAGTGGAATCAACTTGGCCAAACTTTGCAGCAAATATCACCGGAGCAATCATAGGACGATGATGCTCTGGGATTCCACGAAGCTCCTGCTTCATGGATAAATCAAAATGAATCGAATTGTCGAAATCGGAGAAGCAAACACGATTGGAAATGTTCGGCGAAGGGCTGACATCCTGTGTTATGTACAAATGGTACAAGGTCATGAAGCGGGTTTGAGGATTCAACTCAAGGAGCTTCTCAAAATGTTCGATTACCTGAGGGTTCATAACTTCACACCTGGTGAGGAGCCGGAGAGATAATTCTGTAAACCGATCCGAGAGTGGCAACATGCCAGCCAGCACTTCAAGACTCATGGTGTGAGTCGAGTGCATGCAACCTAACGCGATACGAAGACACCGATACTGAATACGTTCCAGTTTAATGAAGTGCGACCGAGCCGCTGACTGAAAACAAAAACTACCGTATTCCATAACCGACAAAATCGTTGTCCGGTACAACGTTAGAAGATCTTGCGGATGCGCTCCCCACCAGGTTCCGGTAATTGTGCAGAGAAAATTGATCCTTGGCTGGCACTTTCGCTTCACATACTCAATATGGGATCTCCAGGTGCACTTTGAATCGAACCAGACCCCAAGATATTTAAATGACATAGAATGAGTTATCAGCTTACCCCAAATTTGAAGCTTCGGTTGTGCAGGGTTATGCTTCCTAGAAAAAACTACCAACTCAGTTTTCTCCGTAGAGAATTCGATACCTAGCTCTAGAGCCCAAGTAGACAAATTGTCCAAGGTATCCTGTAAGGGTCCTTGCAGATCGACCCCATTGGGTCCCGTGACAGACACTACGCCGTCATCTGCAAGTTGTCTCAACGTACAGTTGTCACCTAGACAACCGTCAATGTCTTTGACATAAAAATTATACAAAAGGGGGCTTAAACATGATCCCTGGGGAGACCCATGTAGCTAAATCGTGAAGCTGTAGAGGTTCCATGAGAGAAGCTCATATGTTTCTCTGACAGCAAATTGTACAAAAAATTGTTCATTAATGGTGATCGATTAATTTTGTTCTGATTAAATGTTTGTCTATGGAAGCAACACTTTGAATGCATCGTAGCAATCCTTTAGGATCTCTCTTTAATGTGCTGATTTCTACTTTTGTGATGCAGTCTACCAAATTATCGTTGAAGTTTTACATCACTCTATTGATTACAATTTTCTCCCGAAATTTAAGCTTTATTGGTTGCGAACTCAAGCTGCACTACTGAGGTTTCTGTTGCTGAGATCAGAACATTATTACTGTGATTTGATATTTAATGTGCAATACAATTTTAATTTTTAATCCGATGCTGACATCAACATAACATATCGAAAAATTAACTTTACGATGTAAGAACATCAGTGTAATTTTAGAATGTAATTATAACCTAGAATCACAAATCATTTATATACTTCCAACCTAGCAGCATATTGTTTGGTAAATATTTGCTAAGGCTTGCTTGCGACACACTTTGGACACCCTCTAATACGTAAACCTCTGGAAATACTTCATCAACGCGTGAAATATTTCACATACTGATGAACGTATGTCTGTTCATTGTGTAAAATTAATTCTTGGTGATACTACGAATGGCGTCGAAAGAAGAGCAAGTGCGAAAAGCAATTGTGTGCGGTCGCATTGAAAATCCGGATCTGTCTGTTAGAAAACTTGCAAAAAGGCTTAGTTTTCCCGCAAGCACTGTTCATAAGGTTCTTAAATCTTTCAATACACGCTTGACAACAACCAGGAAGGCTGGGAGGGGAACAAAAACGGATCTCAGGAACCACCAGAAGAACGCGAAGGTACGTACTGTGGCTAGAAAAATACAAGTGTCCCCAACTTTCGTGCATAATTTTAAGCACCGGCAAGGTATGAAGTCATTCAAGAGGAAAACTGTACCGAACTGTAATGATAAACAGAATGTAACGGCTAAAACCCCGGCTCGCAAGTTGAATCGCGAAGATTTGTTCTTACACATTGAGAATGTATGTTAGTCCCAAGCATCGTCTGTTTTTTCTTTATGTTATAGCAGCTGATCTGGCAATAACGGAGTAACAACCTCGTGCGGTCAATCATGCTCATGCTAATGATCTACGGAACAAAAGGAATATCTGTAGAAGGATAAAGGATTGTAGAATTTATTAGAAAACTACATAACTTATAACATTACAGATTATTGCCATCGAGTTGCTGTGAATGTGTGTAAGGAATAATCTATGTTTTCTGTCTATACATTAATAAATAAAATTGAATAGGTAAGCCTAATACAATTAGTACTACATCTTTTTTAAGAATATGTTGCAAAATATTATTTCGTTCCATTTTTACTCTGGCTGAATGAGTGTCGGGAAATATAATACAGGGTGCGAGAGGAAAAAGTGCGAAAATGTTAAAACTTCAATTTTTGGTTATTTTTGTGTAACCATTGAATTATTACTGTTGATAGTGTATTGGTTAATGTTAACTTTCTGCTGCGTCAAAACATCGGAATTGTTCTATTGCAGATTTGTGAAAATGTATGCTAAAGAAGTTGTTACGAGTTTGCTTCACAGCGAGAAAACGCCAAGGTGGCATGGTGTCATTTGGCTACCGTTTCTCCTAGGGGAGGTTCATTTTCTGCACGGCATACAATCTGTCCGTGCACAGGTTGCACGCAACTCGATAAGATCCATCAAAAAATTTGCCAAGGAAACCAACATTTCTGGACTACGACTGACTCGTTCGAAGAGATTCCCGAATAGGGTCGAATAACTTGATCTGACGTTGGTATTTAAAAGCGTTGCATAAAAAGGAAAATACCAGAGGATAAAACCATAAAACTGTTCCCTCAATGTTATGCGAATACCAAATTGAGGTAAGACAATACCAAAATGGTACCTGTCAGGTATTCTCAGGTATCCGAAATAACAAGTTTGGTTATTCGAGGGATATTTTGCTAGCAATTCTTAGGTATTTTGAGTAGGTATTTTACCTCTTAATCTGAGCTCTTCAATACCAAGGCCAGTTATCAAGATCAATATTAGGTATTTGTATGTTATTTTCTCTTGCTCGGATTATGCTGTGCTCGATCTTATAAAATACCAAGGCCGATAATCAAGATTCAATTTAGGTATTCATGTGTTATTTTCTCCTGCTCGGGTTGCCTTTTTCGTTGAAGAAATATGATAATCCTGTTCTTCGACGAAAAGCTGTTCAGCATCGATGCTGTTTCAAACAGCCACACAGGTCGGTTCACTTCACCGAAAAAAAAAACATGAGGATGTTCCGGAGAAAGTGAAGTTTAACTTCCAAACCGGACATCCAGCAGGTGTCATTATGTCTGACTTGGTGGCGTTTTGAAGGGATGGAGCGCCATGTCATACGTCCAATCGGACCCAGCGCACGAAGTTATAAAGGGCGATACGGTCAAAATTTGGTCAATATCAACTTGACGTGTTTCTTTCAGTTTTGCATTTAAAAACCCTGAACACCCCTCATTTTGAAGGTGTGTGTGTGTAGAATGTTGCTCCTATTTTGATTTTGGAATTCACTCTTCAGTTGTCAAAATGCCGTCCAAGCAAGAAGAGCAGCGTATCAAAATTTTGCTCGCGCATCGCGAAAATCCGAGCTACTCGCACGCAAAGTTGGCAAAATCGCTAAAAGTTGCCAAATCAACCGTTACAAAAGTAATTAAAGTGTTTGGGGAACGTTTGTCGACAGCCAGGAAGTCTGGAACGGGGAGAAATAGAAAACCGGAAGCCGCTGAGACGACAAAGAGAGTTGCCGGTAGTTTCAAGCGAAACCCTAACCTATCTCTCCGAGATGCCGCAAATAAGCTGGGTGTATAGTCTACAACCGTGCATCGATCCAAAAAACGAGCCGGACTATCGACTTACAAGAAGGTAGTGACTCCAAATCGCGATGATAAACAAAATACGACGGCCAAAGCGCGATCCCGGAGGCTGTACACGACGATGCTGATGAAGTTTGGCTGCGTGGTAATGGACGACGAAACCTACGTCAAAGCTGACTACAAGCAGCTTCCGGGACAGGAGTTTTATACGGCAAAAGGAAGGGGAAAGGTAGCAGATATTTTCAAGCACACGAAACTGTCAAAGTTCGCAAAGAAATATCTGGTTTGGCAAGCCATCTGTACCTGTGGCTTGAAAAGCAGCATTTTCATAGCTTCCGGGACTGTCAACCAAGAAATTGACGTGAAAGAGTGTTTGAATAAACGTCTGCTGCCTTTCCTGAAGAAACACGGTTGTTCCGTACTGTTTTGGCCGGATTTGGCATCTTGCCATTACGGTAAAAAGGCCATGGAGTGGTACGCCGCCAACAACGTGCAGGTGGTTCCCAAGGACAAGAACCCTCCCAACACGCCAGAGCTCCGCCCAATTGAGAAATACTGGGCTATTGTCAAGCGGAACCTAAAGAAGACCAAAAAACTGCTAAGGACGAGCAGCAGTTCAAGGCAAACTGGCTTTCTGCGGCGAAGAAGGTGGACAAAGTGGCTGTACAAAATCTGATGGCAGCGGTCAAGCGTAAGGCCCGGCAATTCGGATTTGTAAAAGCGGAAGCCTAACTGAATATTTTTCTTGAATTTTATACTAATTGAACTTGAAAAAGAAATTTAATTTGATTTTTTAAATAAACGATTTCACCGATTTACACGCGTTTTCCCTTGACCAAATTTTGACCGTATCACCCTTTAGTCGAATGATTTGTGGCCCCCGAGCAGTCCGGACCATAACCCGTTGGATTATTCAATTTGGGCGTATGTTGAAGGACAAGCCTGCAAATCCTCTCACTCTAGTGTGTAGACCCTGAAGTCTGATATAACGCGTACAAGGCAGTCGATGTCGAACGACTACATTTGGAAGGCGTGTTCTAGCTTCAGGCGTCGTCTTGAGGATGTCGTTGAACTCAAGAGTGTTGATTTCACCTTAACCCTTTCAGACCTTAATTTTTCCAAGCGTTATGATTCAAGCAATTAGGTGCATTCGGATTGATTTGGTGCTCAATAACATATAAATGATTGAAAAGTGTAAGATTTTTTTTTTAAATATGCTTCGTCGTCCAAACTGTCATGGATTTCAGAGGTTAGGATCGGTTGTAACAGGTTGTAACTTTATCCGCTATACAAAGTTACGATATGCATACAAACATGTTCAATGAATGTCCAAGAAGGTCAACAGACATGATAAGATAATCATGGGATATTCTATGCTACCAAAACTGTCCTGGATATTCCATTATTTACCATTAAATTGTTGTGCTTGACTTCAACTATCTACATTATTGCCGAACAAAGCATTGCCGTATCGCTGATATCAACGGCTTGAGAGGCGTTTCATTTGTTTTCATTTGTCTCGACAATCGTGTGGTTAGAAAAGGAAGGGAACGTGAATATTTGTGCTAGAGGAATGGTTTTTTCGACAGTACTGTTGGAGATTTCAAGTTTTGAACTCGAGGATAGCTTGGATACCCTAGTACATCCGAAGATTACCTTAGAATGTCTGTTGGGATTACAAGTCTGTTGGGGTTCAATACAAATCGTAGCTTTGCATAGCCCAGAAGACTTTTATTACAACTGTAGGTCCTACGTTCTGATTTAAAGGATAGTTTGGATTAGCTAGAATATTTCATATTGCTTTGTAATGTTGTTAATCTTTAATAATATTGATTGAATGTTTTCGAATACTTATTGTTACTTGATATTGCCTAAAAATTACTGTGACAAATCTAAAGCTTAAACTCTGAATGCCAAGGCAGTTTTGATGACCTAGACCATCCCAAAATTATTTTCTTACGTGATTTTACGTCCGAAGAAATAACCGTTGGTTCTGGGGTCAATTCAAGTCAAGGTAGCGGTTTTTCTGAGGCGAAAAAAATCTGATCACGTCATGTGTTGATGAGTGCGATATACAGGGTCCAGGTGGCGGTGTCGTCTTCCTGGCGTCGGTGGTTGTCACCACGTTGTGGGGAAATAGGCCGACGGAAAATAAACGAATATAAAAGAAGGTTCGAAAATTTATAAAATAATGACTATCGACCCTCCAGAGGATTCATTGAATATATTTGTATACATATCGTCACCTTAAATAGCCCAAAAACTACTGTAACTACTGTAAATCTTATGTTTTGGACTGAAGGAGAGTTTTGATGACCTGGATTATCTCAGTTTCCACAAAGAGTTATCGTTTGAAAATATTCACTGAATTTGGTTGAATACGTAGCGTAATTCTCATGACTCAAAAAGCTTTACTTACTACTGTGAACTCAAAGAAAGTTTGGATGACCGAGAACATCACAACATTATCAAATAATGACAGTTGACTTTCCAAAAGGTTCATTCAATATGTTTGAATACATGTTGTAACCTTATATAGCCCTGAAAGCTACAATTGTTGACATCCCAGAAAGACACAAAAAATTAACGTTTAATGTTCATCAAGGAGAATTTAATAATACGTATGCATTTAAAATATAACGTCCTTTACGTGCAAATCGCATCATCGGTAAATTTACAATTAAGTTTTAGTAGTGATCAACCCGTGTTTATTTTTCTTATATATCTTACCTTGATTGTTATGTTGCAGGAAGACCTGCTCTAGAAGTAGGTCTTCGATCATTTGTTTTTATTTTGTAATGGTTTTTTGAAATCTTCATATCCGCCAAACCGTCTTACCGCCAACCGCCCTTACCATCTAAAAGTATAAGTACATTGTCAAGATTTAAGGAAAAAATGCTGATAAGAATAAAAATTAGTCAGCTCCCAATTGTTTAATTTTCATTTTCCGCCTAACTAGAGCCCAGTACTTGTCTATTGGGTGAAGTTCTGGACAGTTTTGTAGATTGGCTGTTTTTGGCACATATTTGACCTCTTGTACCTTCTACCATTCCAGAACGGATTTCACATGGTGACAAGAGGCCAAAACAGAGTTGAAGGTTCGTGGTGTTTGATGAACTGCTTTTGCAGACACTCTTTCTCGTACACATCCTTATTGATAGTACCAGTAGAGACGAAACTTTTCGATTTTCGACCACAACTGCATATGGCCTGCCAAATCAAAAACTTCTTCGGGAATTTGGACACCTTCTTTGTCTAGAAATGCTCAGTGACGGCGTTTCTTTGCATAGCGGTATAAAAAGTCAAACCCGGGAACTGTTTAAAGCCTTCGAGTACGTATGTTTTGTCGCTTATTTTTGTCCATTTGCCGGGGGCATACTTTTCGATTTCGCTTTCCCACTTTCCAATCCACAGTGAAGCACTGGTCAAATGATTTGCAAACACAAAATACTGTAGTTTTTAGTAGTTTTAGTTTCATGGCAAGATCGCGTACCGATAAATTCGGCCGTTCGTACAAAATGCTTTTGCGCACTTCCACTTGATTCGACACCATTTTACTGAAAGCAACAAGAATGTAAGCATGTCAAACCACGAAATAAAGTGGAGAGTTTCATCTGTCATATAAGTGAAACGTTTATGCGATCTCTGAAATAGTCCAAAACCTACACTGAGAGAAAGATGTCCGAAATTTTACGTGGACAGGCTTTAGGAGAGATATCCATGTTATTTTAGCAAGGTGCGTTTGTGTATATCATTGGAATTAGTGTTAAATTATCTCTTGAATATGTGGTGACATGATGAACTGCAGTTTTGTGTGAAAAGAAGCATCCATTCAAGAAAAAAAGTTATTGAAGTTTTCCTTTGGTCGTTCGAGTATTCTGAATATTTATATTCTTAGTCATATAATAAAGCATGTTTAAAATTCTAAGCAAAGCTCAAGTCAATTAACAGCTGGTAGCATGGTAAATTTTACAAACAACAACAAAAAAAAACATAATTTTCTCAGCGAAACACTTTTACCCATCTACTTAACACCCGTCCATGGCCTTCCGAAGCCAATTCAAGATCATCGAAGTAAATTGCATGCATTGCAATTGATTTCACCCTCGGCTGCCGCTGGCTGTGATTTTTTTTTCTCCCATACACCCCTACTTTGCGGCCATTTGATTAGCATGAGAAAATATAATTATAGCTTCATTAGCTACCAAAAGCAGCATCGGTTAGTAAGTAGGTACCATGGCTTGACAAAGTAACGTAATTAGCTGCCGCCGATTGGGCAAGAGTGTTCAAATTTAATAAACGATTATCCATTTATACATTGGTTCAGCATGGCGCCAGTCCCTTAACGGATTAATGCAGTTATTAGGAGTGCGAGACATAGCTAGGAAGTTCATATGCTTTAAAAAATATTGTAGATTTGCTTTCAGAAATTCATTTGCTTAAAAAAATGTCGAAAAGGTGTAAGAAATTGTCGCAATACCATCAGCCAGTACGCATACATACGTTTATCTTGCTACGCGAATTCGATTTGCATTCAAATGCAAGTGCAATTTCCACCGACTGATTATGCTCGCTTGCCCATAGCCTTCCAATAACAGACAGTGGACTTATTCAATGAAACTCCGAATGGAAATCAGCGAACGGATGAATCGAAAATATATGAAGGAAGACGATCCCCGCAATTGGCGGGTGGTCGTAAGAGTAAAGTGATTGTCTACTATGAAGAGGGGTGGGGACCAATCCGTGGATAAAAAACGCCGCAGCTCTCAGCGCTGCCGGAGAAGCGGGTGGAAAGAGAAATTTCGATCGGAAAGTGCATCCGCGTATGGATGTTTGTGCAATGCATCGATCGTCCAGCAACGAGAAAGGGCTGCATGAGCGAGAAATTTTCATCTCAGTCAGTCAGACAGTTGTTGGTGAGGAGCAATTTTCCACCCAAACGGTGGTAGCGCGGCGCACGCGTGCATTCAAGCGAATCGGAGGAAAATTATTAGCTCTCTGCCTAATGTATTCAGATTCAGCGATTGAATTCAATTGAAGAAACAAACCGGCATGCTGCATCTACTTACCACGGAGAGGAACTTGACCTTCTGTATTTGAGAAAAAAATCTGCTTTCCGAGTGCAGGCGTGGAATTACGGCACACGATTTCTTCCGAGATTAAAGGCGGGGAGTGTGGATATACAGGCTGCTTCGATAGCAATAATCAGTTAGACTCTTTCGTGATCCTGAAGAAATTTTACATTGACGTGTGTCAATAAATTAAATCAGTTGAGAAATTGAGTACCTAGTAGGCTTCACTGTTTGACGGAGTATGATTTTTCGATCTAATTGAATGATTTTGTAGCACAAAAAGGTTTTTTTTGTTGAGTCAGCGTAGACTAGTAACATGTTCAAATGGACTTGTTGGTTTGTTACATGTATTGTGTTTTTTTACAACCGATCTCTCGACAGCAGATTCTTCTCGGTATCTTAATTGGATGAATTTATTTATGTGATTTTTGGCATAAAGTAACGAAGTGTCAAAATAACAGAGACTAAACAGTGATTAGAGGTTCGGGATAACTGTCCTTGCGCCATCAATAAGTAAAGCCTAGTATGCAGATGACAAGTAAAGATCTGAAATAATTTTTGCCATTTCTACCTAAGTAATTTTGACAACTGCTCCAGTACGGGTGAAATGCCAGTATACTTGCGGAATAATCAAACGGAATATTATTCCGCAAGGAAAAGTGACAGCCCCTTTAAGATTACATAGGCAGGCGTAACTAACGTAACGATACCTTCCCTCTTTTTCAGCTGCATTCAAGGTAAGTAATTTCGGCAGTAAAAGCATATTTTGACCATTACTTGTCTTATGTAAATGCACATTGAGGTGCATACTAGCCTTAAAATGGAAAGAGTACATCGTATTAATCAGCAAAGAAAACCACCAAATCGAGAAATTATTTAATCGAAAGCTATAAACTGAAGAAGGTTTTTGATATTTTAGACGGTTCGATTGGGTTCGAATCCCAGATTGGTAAAGGAGATTTAGCGGGTTGGAAATATAGAACTAGGAACTATAGGATGTCCCAAAAAGTATAAGCATGATTTCTACACGAAACAGCACTAAATAGGATGACGTAATATAGCTGATTTTCACTCTGTGTCTTTGTTCATTTTGGGAAAAATAAGTTGTTTAGAATTGGATTTAAGTAATCAGCTCTTACTTATATTGTTATGTTTGTATTCTTCGTACTAGGAGTAACGATTCCGATGTAGAAGCTGATGTTCGCTCATCACCATATAGCCCCAAGAGTGGACAGTAATGTTTGCCAGAATGGAAGATATGAAGAGAAAGTGTTGATAGTTATGTTAGTGTACGGCAGGTTGAAAATTGAATAGAAGTATTGAAAATTGAGCGAAGGGCCTGGATATAGCGGTACTTGAACCAAGGACATTTTCTTCTTGCCATATATCTCCAATGCGGGGTAGATCAAGGTCTCGGATTCGTTCGTGCCTTGGCCTACCCCCCTTTGGCAAAAGAATACGTCGTTGGTTCGAGTACCGCTTTACCCAAGCCAAATTGAGCGAAGAATTTTCAATACTTCTATTCATTTTTCAACCTTCCGTACAATGACGGAACTATCAACACTTTTTCTTCATATCTTTCATTCTAGCAAACATAACTGTCCACTCTTGAGGTCTCGTGGTGATGAGAAAACATCTCCTTCCAAGATGAATTCTTTCCAAATGCTAGGCATTTCTCCCGAAAAACGTGGAGCTCTATTCCCAATATTTATCTTAGTCAACTGGCGAAACTGGGTTAGTCTCCTGAACGTAGTTGTCCCAAACGGTTCTGTGTTTAATGTTTGTGTGTTTTCTCCGATAACGAAAGAAATGCACTAGCATTGTCTTTTGCTATCGGGCATGCCCACGATCGCGCGTTGTTTCGTTGCGTGTGTTATTCACAAGAGGATGGCCAAGATTTGGAATGTTGTGATTGAGGATACATTGGATACATTATGTAAAGTGATTGAAATAATAACATTTGTTTACCTAATTTATACCGAGAGGCGGGTAGCCTAAAGAACCTTAATGAACTGGTGACTGGACTAAATTAGTTAGGGTGCTTTTTGTCACGAGAAAACTGAAATTATTTTGTTTTCCGAAGGTTTTCAGTGATTTCCACTCACCTTGCTACAACAAACCATCAGGTAGAACATTCCCTTGCTGTATGATTCCTTGCGCTGATGCCAGGTACACTTTCATCATCATAATCATCATCATCATCAAGTCAACTGGTGAAACTGGAAAGTTTGAGTATCGGAGCGGTTTGAAATGCCACCCGGAAGTCTAGTAAGGATTGTACACGCAAAAAAAACACAGTAGAAACTACCATTTCGAGTGTTAAATTGAGCGCAAGCACCAACAATTTTCACCTGACCTGATAAATGTGTTTGATTTTACCATGCCTGGGATTTCATCATCAGCATGGTGCAGTTGATATTTATATGAGGTCTATCAAATATACCACAAACGTTGAAGGTTTTACTATAAACATTTGACTGAAATTTCATGGTAGTTTTAAAGATAGACGTAGTCGGGTAAAATGGTAGTTTTTACTGCAACATTTTTTTCGGTGTAGCCAATGGACCGAAAAACTGACCGGAAGATCATGATAGCTTTTTCGCATAAAAAAGAGATGTTACCAAAAAGCTGGGTATTTTTAGGAGTAATGTGCAACATGCTAAGTGTTCACCTGAAATCCTTCAAGGAGCAGAAGATGCCAAAACGGAGTGAAAAGCACCTTGTCATGGATGTGAACATATGTGAAATTTGACCGTAAGACGCTTCCAGATCAACATTATACCGTGCCTGACGACCAGAACGGCGATGAAGTCGATAAGTTTAATTTTTGTCAAGAAATTCGTAAAATGGCAATGGTTTGGTAAGCTTTTTGCAAATGTGGAATGTAGTCAGAGCCATTTGTGACATCAGAGACAATCAAGACTGACACGTACATCCGGGAATGCTTGAATCGGTGTTTGCTGGCAATTATGAGGAATGATCTAGTATTGTATAGCATGGTACAACGCCCATAAATTTCAATACGTGACGAAACTTATAAATCATCTGAATTGTCCTCAAGCCAGATCAATCGAGACATTTTGGGCTCTGTACAAGGCATAGCCGAGGAAACATGTTGAAGCAGCAAATATCATCGTAAAATTTACAAAGGACTGGAAAAAAGTGCAATTGCGAAGGAGTCCGGACAGAGACTGATCCTCAGCGTTAGGGCAAAAGTGGGTTCATTGGCTAATGAATAGCGATAATATATCGATATTCCCTTCTCATTGATCGCCAGTCCAAGAAAAACCTTCTTGGAGTACTTGGTGTTGGCAATATATTTGACATCAACGCTCACTTCCTTTGTGGACGACTCGAAGTACCCGGTCCTCTGCTAATCATTGTCATCCAGAGTCAAGCAGGTTTAGACGTACACAGATAAAACAAAACATTGAATTTTCTGCGTTAAGGGCCTGTTCATAAACCAAGTAGGTTCATTTTTGAAAATCTCAGACCACTCTCGGAGGCTCTTCTCCAAACAATTTTTTTTTAAATGTCCCCTCTCCCAAGAAAAGTCTACAGGCAGAAAATAATGGGATTTTTCATGTAAATTTAAGCCAGATAATGCCTGAATCTAGCTTGTTGTATGAGAGATGGCAATCATTGTTGTATGGTGAATGAACTATTGCAAACAATTTCGTTGTTTACACGTCCTTTGGAGTGAAATTAAACTTCGGAAAGATGTTTTTTCCAGCACCTCCATCTACTCCTACTGGTTGACTACCTGCTGGTTAGAAACAGCCTGCCTGGCCATGGTTGCTTCAGGCAATACTTGCATCGTTTCGGACACACAGCATCACTCTTTTGTTCGGAGCGTGCAGACTGCGTACTGCCACGGTAGTCAGGTCACGCGTATCAAGGACTTGGGAATTACGCTTGATTCCAAATTGCTTTTTGCAGAGATCTCATCAGCTGCATCGGAAGCCTTCGCAGTACTAGGACTTATCAAACGTAACACCAGAAAATTCAACGACGTGTATTGTCTGAAGGCATTATATACACCGTGTCCAATATATTCTCATACACTTTTTCCTTGCATTGGTGTCGTGCAACTACTCAACATGCTTTACATATGTATTGGTGTAGTTTTGCACTATGTTTATACAAACGCTCTTAGGTTATGTCCGATTGTTTTCATTCGGTGTTTATGTATTACCAGCGATGAGTGAGATTCGTGCTGTGGTTATAAAAAAGTTTTTGAAAGGTGAGCGCCGGGCCCCATTTTTAGAAATTTGAAAAACCTCGGAGTAAAGCAGGATTTTGTGTACCGAACCATCCGAAGGTACCGTGACACCTGCTTGTTGGATGACCGGAAGAGATCCGGGCGTACTCGTACGGTGCTGACTGCACGAGTTGTGAAAGTGGTCAGGAAACGGATTACACGAAAATCACAACACTCTGTACGTAAAATGGCCGCAGATCTGAATGTTTCAAGATCGTCAATGCACAATATACTGCAAAATGATCTCAGATTCCAAGCTTATAAGAAACGTAAGGTTCACGGAGTTTCGAAACCTTCCAAGCAGAAACGAAAGAGCAAGCCTGATTTTGTCGCGGCACGGTAGGGAAGAATTTATCTTTTCCGACGAAATGTTATTCGTATTGCCATCGCATACTGCAAATCTCGTTCAGGGCTGGTGCCGAGAAAATTTGACCGACTTTTTGGACAAGAATGAATGGTCTCCCAGTTCACCAGATCTGAATCCCTTGGATTATTTCGTATGGTCATACATGCTGGCGGAAGTAAATGACTACAGGGTGTCTAATATGAACCAATTCAAAACCGTAATCAAACGAATTTGAAACGAAATGCCGATGGAAGTCGTGCGTGCCGCCTGTGACGGTTTCGAACGTCTGGAGCTGGTCAAGAAGGTTAAAGGCGGTGTTATTCCAAAACATATGCTGTAGTTGATCAGTATTATATTGCAATATAAGAGGAATAGAGTTTTAGTTTGTATGAGAATATATTGGACACGGTGTATATCTCTTGACCGTAGCTTATTAGAATACGGGGTTACAGTTTGACCCCGTATCCTGCCGTTCAGATTGATCGCATAGAACGAGTGCAAAAAAGCTTCATTAGATATGCACTCCAAAGGCTTCCTTGGCAAAATCGATTCCTACTGCCGTCTTATGAATATCGCTGCGCACTCATCAATCTACCAACTCTACGAAGCCGGTGGATACATCTTCACAACTTTTCGTGTTTGACCTGCTTGGAAATGACATTGACTGCTCAGAATTCTTGACAAAGCTTAATTTCCATGCTCCTTCAAGATCTATTCGGAGAACGCGATTTCTTCGACGCTCTGCTCATGGTACACAGTACGGCCAGAATAACCCTCTTGATGTTTATTGTACATTGTTCAATGGTGTGTACCAATTGTATGATTTTAATGTAAGAATACTTTTAAATTAAAGATTAGAGATAGTAATTAAGTCAATGTCCGTGCATTATATTTTTATTCGAAGACATGAACAAATAAATAAATTACGATTCTTTGCGCCGGTGTGGAAGTGGTAGTATGAAAAAACCTTCGAAGATATCCTCTTAGCAGAACAATTTGTAACGCTTCGAGTGCGTTGCGGGAGCATGATTCATTATATCATGAGCCCAAATCATGATGTTTTTTCTTAAAGTGAAAATGCACTAGGCACATGATATCGGAAGCTTTTCGTTTTTACCCTTTTTGGGAGCGGGTTTGTTTCCGTGAAAGGTTATGTTAGTTGAGAAATTAATGTTCAAAAGTTGACCATTTTTATTGCTGATGTGTCTTCGTTGGATGTTTTAAATATAAAAAAAAAAACAAATGGGTCAGTAATCAAAATTGTACACAGTAAAAACTAGTCGCCAAAAATACCTTAATACCAGGGGCTCTGCGTCGCTCTCAACCTCACCATAATTCACACGCACCAGACTCACCATAGTTCACACGATTTTGACAATTTTTGGCACCTGACAATTTTGGATATCTGACAACTGAAATCGACAAATATTTTCCATTAGGGCCTAACTGACAAATATAAACAATTATTTCTTCCTTGAATTTGTCGACCTTGGAAGTTGTCTCATTAATCTGCCATAGCCATTCCGTCCTTCCATTCGATAGAGTTGGAAGCTTACCTGGGTAGATCTTGTATTACGAGTAATTTACGAAGGAACCCATTGTTTACGTTTGTCAGTTAGTCCGAATCACAAAATCTTTGTCGAAATATGGCTCATCAAAACATCGATCAATACCAATAATAGTATTGATCAGGCATAATAGAAATCAACCAACTTTTTTACACACACATATGACACATATGAAAGTGTTGAAAGTTAGAAAGAACAGTTTGATGCATTCATCCAAACCATATATTCAGCACATTGATACTGATATTCATTTGGGCTGCAGTGAAATCCTTAATGATTGCTAATGTCTTTTTCGGTTTTAAACCTGGGTCAGGTCTGGCTCTGACTCGAAAGTACCGAAAGAAAATGGATACAGAGTCGATGGTATTAGTGCAAAACATATAGATAAACAAACATTAACAGTTTTATTTTGACAGTTTGTGTTTGTGTGTATTGCTGATAGCAATGGGCATTTTACACAAAAAGATCGATTCTGCGGAATCGATTTCCGAAATCGAAAAAAATCGATTCGAGAACAAATCGACTGCGGAAGAATCGATTCAAGGAAAATCGATTTGTAATTTATATAATAACAATTTATAAATTGTCTAAGTAAATTTTAGGTAATTTGTTACATTTCCAGAGAGCAAATTCCATGATCTTTTGTTTTATTGTTCTACAGAAAACAGTTTCGTGTGGATAAACTGTCATCAAGGAGACCTTAGGGGCTTATCCAGCGAACTCATCAATGTCAGGCGTGCCATGTACGCAGGGTTTAGCTTATACCTCTTATCACTTTTCTCAACCATTCTTTTTAAACGCAGACAAAATATCGTAAATAAAACCGGAACGACAGTGACAGGTAATAAGTACACCGATCGGGTTGGGGCACAATACGAAACAGCTTAGCAGGTGACACTGCGAGAGGTTGCTGTGCAAAGCGAAGGAGCGGGAGCGAGATGAAGAAATGTCAAAGTTCAAGGTGTACCTAGTGCTAGGTGAGAACGATTCTTGATATTGATCAATGTCGTTCAGAGTAGGTCTGGCAGCTTGTAATAACATGTTAACATGTTGCAATCACTTATTAAGTCACTGATTACCTATTTCGTAAAAAAATAATACAACACGCTGAGATAAGATTGCCGAAAATAAGGTGTACATTTTAACGATACTTTAGGTTTAAGTAGCATCGGTAAGTGTCGGTAAAATTTACCGAAAGAAATCGTTTCATTTCACCTATTATTTTAGTAAAGTGGATTTGCAAATTTTATCATTAGATTTTGCTTAAATTTGGTTTAAAATGCTCTCATTGCACAGTGGGCAAGAACTGATGAAAACTAAGGAAAAAATCTGTAACTTTTGTCGCTTTTAAGCGCGGCTTGTAAACAAGGCCATTTCGGCTTTGGAAATTGTCTGAGAAACCGAATGAACTGGTTTCAATCACCGCACGGATATGGTTGTGGAGTGATAGAGCTTATTTTACCTTACTTCCTTATATTATTGAAATAATTTAAAGCTATATTTGCATGGAGTCACTCAAGATCAACAAAATAGTGCTAACTCATGTGAAATTTCTGAAAATCGAATAGAAGCTGCTTCAACAACGCACGTCTCAGAACGAAGATATGGCTGGTTTACCCCACTTCCTTAGTATTTTGAATAGTTTATAGATATCTTTGCTCGAGTTGCTAAAATCAACAAAATAGTGCTGATCTCATGTGAAATTTCCTGAAAAATCGAATAAAGGTTGTTCTAACCACTGCAACAACTCTGTGAACAGAGATATGGTTAGGTTTTTACACTTATCCATTATCATTATTGTGAATAATATATGAATATCTTTGCTCGGAGTCTCTCAAGATCAACAAAATATGACTATTCCTATGTGAAATTTCCTGGAAAATCGAATATAGGCTGCTTCAACCACCGCACGGCTCTGTGAAGAGATATATCTATAAATTATTTAATAACACAAGGAAAGTGGGGTAAAATCAGCAATATCCTCTCTTCACAGTGGCGTGCGGTGGTTGAAACAACCTGTATTCGATTTTTCAGAAATTTCGCATAGGACTAGTCATATTTTGTGGATCTTGAGCGACTTCTGAGCAAAGATATCCATAAATTATTCAATAATATAAGGGAGAAGTGGGGTAAACCAGCCATATCTCTGTTCACAGAGTTGTGCGGTGGTTGAATCAACCTTTATTCGATTTTCCAGAAAATTTCACATGGGATTAGAACTATTTTGTTGATTTTGAGCAACTTCGAGCAAAGATATCTATAAACTATTCAAGAATACTAAGGGAAGTGGGATAAAACCAGCCATATCTTCGTTCACAGAGCCGTGCGGTTGTTGAAACAGCTTCTATTCAATTTTCCAGGAAATTTCACATGGGGTTAGCACTATTTTGTTGATCTTGAGCGACTTCATGCAAAGATATCTTTAAATTATTCAAAAATATAAGGGGAAGTGGGGTAAAATAAGCTCTATAACTCCACAACCATATCCGTGCGGTGATTGAAACCAGTTCCATTCTATTTCCCAGACAATTTCCAAGCGGAATTGGCCATGTTTACAAGCCGCGCTTAAAAGCGACAAAAGTTACAGATTTTTTCCTTAGTTTTCATCAGTTCTTGCCCACTGTGCATTGGGTTGAAAGCACTTTCGGTAAAAAGAATCGTAAAAGAAATTAGTAATTTGTAACGTCTTTTCCTGCTCTCCAATAATACTGAAATTTCGGTAATCCCTGTTTACCGATAATTTCAGTATGTGCACTTTTGTGCGGTTTTCGGTATTTTTTACCGACTTTTCCGTATTCTTATCTTAGCGTGTAGAGTTTGAAAGTCGATTCTTCCACTAAAAAATCGATTCAGTCAAAAATCGAACAGTATAGGATCGATTCAAAATATCGATTAATCGAGCCCAAAAAATCGTTCCAGTAAAAAACGGATCAAGATCGCCCATTGATAATTGCTGAATCCAGGTTGGAACTCGAAAAAAGTTTAGAGCGAACCTCATCGATGTTGGGTCGGATCCAGAGCGGATTCAGATCCGACCCTATTGACTTAAAAACCGTTTTGACAGCTGTTAGGGCGAATCTAGGGCAAATCCAGTTCAGCACTGGCAAAACCCGAAAACGACATAAGTATTTCCATTCATTCGGAAACATAACGGTACAGTGCTGTTCTGGCTTGACCTGGCATCTAGTCATTAAAGAAAGCTAGCTCCATTGCTTAGTATTGTCCCGGAAGAATGGAATCCAATAAATTCGTTAGAACTCCATCTTATCGAAATGTATCGCTTTGATAGCGAGAAAATGAGAACATGAGATAAATTCGAAGCGCAAATGGCGAAAGGGTGTTAAATTAGTATCGGATGACACTGTACAAACACTCATAGAAGTGTCAAAGAAAAAGTACAAACATTTGGATTCAGCACATCCAATTGACTGAACAAAATATGTTGTATATTTGTATTTTGATGAACTGTTGAATAAACGTTTTACAGTTGATATTCTCATGTGTTTCTTTATTAACACTTCTTTTCCGTTGACTACTTTTGGCTGTGCAATTCTTTTAGCAAAACGGTGAGACTACTTCATCGTTTTTTATCCTGAATACAAAACCTTTCTTCATATTGTTCAGATGACACATTATCTGGAGCTGTACATTGAAACTATCTATTTTAAATCTACTTTATCGAATCCAAATGTTCGACTTACTCAGTTGCACAGTGCATTTGAACCTCAAACAGTGACTGCTCACCACCGATTATTTCCCTCGCATCCTTGTGGGATCCCCATGGTTGAATCGAAATACACCGAAGGTCCGTCTTGGCTAACAGCCTTTCGCTCAAAATTGCGCCTTTCTGTACTGCATCGAAAATCAAATTACCATTGAATCCACCACCATGTACCGACTCATTTTGCTTCATTAGGGCAAGATTGCCAACTGCGGGGCCGGAATAAGCCTCCCAGAAACGGAACATCGAATGATGATGAAGTTATGAAGACCTTTACTAGACTGTAAACAAAGTTCGTTCACTTGGCAGTACTCGTAGCATCACAATTCACCTGCATCAATATGGATTTTGCACCGAACCGAAATTCACGGGCTCAATTATTATGATGAATGCTCGTCCCCCTTCATGGCCTGATGCCACCAATCGACCGTTCGAATTGTTTTCTGTTGTTTATGGTGGGTATCTCGGTTACAAATGCCAGCCGCGTGCCAGAGGGGCTTCAGTCGCCCGTATTTAATCTGACAGAGGATTACAATTCTCTTTCATCTTTCGCTTGCTGTGTACTCTGTGTTTTTCCAACCTCCCCTCCCCTTCCCAACTACTCTCTGTCATGCAAGTGCGTAATTGTCACCTTACGTAAGGTCGTGGCCGCCGTTGTTTGGCAGTTTTTTTTGTGCACGACTACGATGATGCCGCAGCAACAACCTCCCGGCATGTGAGATGCTGCTGCTGATGCTTAGTCTTCGGTGGTTAACATGAGATGACTTTCTTTTTACGGCTCACGGGCTCCAACCAAGAGCCAAAAAAGTGACTGCAGTGAGCTTGTTGTTGCGATCGGGCACGACTAAGTTTTGGAACGTGCGTTTTGGTCCATCAATGGCATGCACGACAATCATCGGGCTTGTTCCACAGCGGAGCCCAACGTTACTTTCTTCAGGAAGTGGGTTTTCACTCAGGTTCGGTAAGTGGGTCCAATCGAAGCGATCAATGCTGCAATTTTTAGCTGCAGGTATTACCAAATCGGAATGGTCGGGTGCGTGGATGGGAGCTTTGTTAGATGGATGGAAGAAACTTGAGGCACAGCGTATTCTCGTTGATTTGGCATGAATATAGGGTGTTGTGTTGTTGCATTGGCACACGAGGTTTGATTATAACCGACTGAAGTGCTCGAGGAATTTGTTTGGCCATCAGTTGATTTTTCGATTTTAAAATTTCGTCGAATTTGATTTGTAGTTCAATATTTGCTTATGTCTGTTTTAACAGTAAGATACACTGCTCACTGCATTTATAAGTGCTAGAACACTATTGATGGAATAAAGCTGGTTGACGCTTTTTGATATTTTACCATAAAAATATCCTTCAAAAACTACTCAGTGAGTTGAATTTTCCGAAATTTTTTTTAATGTTTTCCAATTACTGTTTGAATTTGTAAATACCTGAGAGCTATGTTCAAATGAACAGTCATTTCTTTTGTGTATTATTGGCAGACTGAACTTTATTTTAGAAGATTTTGTATCGCTAAATTTTCCATATTCTATGCATAATAAATATCTCGAGCTAAATACTTAAATCTCTTTAACAATTTCCGCAATTCATAACTTGAATGAACTATCACAGTGCAGAGAATCCATTTTCAATTTATTTTAATACACGGTATTTGAATACGAAATCTCTTAAATTCAAAAATTTGATTATGAATTTCAAAAACATATATGGTTTTGTTTCATGCCTCTAGATGTCCCAAATATAAATATACGTACAGATTAGAATATTATCAGTTTTTCATATCTCCTCAAACAAAAAGATGTTTTAGAGGGAGAACAACCCAATATTTATCTAATGACACGCAAATAATCCTAGACTACTACTTATGACTACTATTACTGCTAATCTTAGGATTGGAACGTTAGTGGAACAGTTTGTAATGTTTGTTTATGTTTTTAATCCAACCTCTTGATGCAGTGCTGGGTGAAACCTGTAACATGGCATCAATATGTAAACAGTTACCATACATTGATTTTCACTTTCATGAATGTCAGCATATTGAAATAATAAACATATTAGGGACCCGAAAAATTTGAGAAATGTTTGATTATCCAGCAAACTACAGAGCCACTTGTTTCTCATGCCACCCCTAAATTATCCTATTCCATAGCGAGTTGAAGTATGAAAAAAAATCATCAAATGTATGTATGTACGGATTCCGTTTTATATCGCAATGCTGCTTTACATAATATTTTTTTCAGTACTGCTTAGAGTGATATTCTCATAGAAAATTCTAGGCCCAATATATTTCAACAGAGGATTTGAGTGAACCAAAAAAGTTACGTACCGAATGTAAAAAAGTTGATCCGTCCCATATAATCGCGGTTTAGCACTTTTTTTTGGCATAAAGATTGGACTCGGAAAAAATACGACACTTTGTTTTGGGTGTAACTTTTTACCGCCTGGGTTAAAACTACTATAAATTTTGAGTAATACTAGTTATGTGTGCAAAATTTTATCGCGATCTGTCAAGTAGTTTTCAAGATGCATTCGCAACAAGAAGAGCTACGCCAGGAAATCTTGGGCGCGGTGATCGATAATCCTGGTCAGTCGCACAGATGGATCGGCAATCTGAATGGATAGGTTTGGAATCTACCATTCCACCGTGTCCCGCGTTGTCAAGATGTTCCAGGAGACAAAGACCATCGAGACCAAAACGGAATACCCAGAGAAGGCGCGGAAGATAAGGCAGTACTTTAAGAATAACCCCAACCTTTCCACCCGAGACGTGGTCAAAAAGGTCAATTCGTCGAAGTGGTTCGTCCAGCAGACCATGAAGCGGGCTGGGCTACGTGTTTTTAAAGTCAGGAAGGCGCCAAACCGGACTGACAAGCAAAACACGGTGGCCAAATTGCTTGTGCGGAAGCTGTACCCTGAGTGGCTGGCCAAGCCAGGCTGTCTCGTCATGGATATATCAAGGCGGACACCAAACAAATCCCCAGCCTCGAGTTTTTTGTCGGTTCATCCCGCATGGAGGTTCCGGAAAGTTCCGGAAGAGAAAGATGAACCATTTCGCGAAAAAGTACCTGTTGTGGCAGGTGATCTGCAAGTGCGGCCGGTATAGCAAGCCGTTCGTTACAACCGGCAGCATAAACGGGCAGATTTATCGAGAGGAATGCTTGCAGAAGCGCGTGCTGCCCTTCCTCCACTCCATGGTCCCACGCTGTTCTGACCGGATCTCGTTTCATGCCATTATGCCATGCCTGTAATTCGTAGGTACGAAGCAAAGGGCGTTAATGTGGTCCCGAAGGAGGTGAACCCGCCAAATACACCAGAACATCGTCCGATCAAAAAGTTTAAGGTAATAATGAAGAAAAAGTTGAAGAAAAGCGGAAAAACATTCAAAACCGATGAAGTTTTGAAGAAAAACTGGGAGAAATTGTGTAAGTAAGATGGACAAAGCCTCGCCCAAGATCTCATGAGCAGTGTTAAGAGAAATGTACGAGCATTCAGCTTGTGGGGGGGAGGGGGGGGGAATTCAATAAATAAGTTATGCCAAAACACAGTTAATATATAGTTATTTAATCCGTGAAAATTTGAGAAGTATCCGATTTAAAATGAATTTTTGATGATCATTTTTTCCGAGTCCAGTCTTTAGTATAACAGGATGTAATGTTGGCTGAACCCCCTTATTTGGCCAATGCACCAAATATGATATTAATTCAGTGATAATCCACAAAACCATGCCGCTATCTGGATGACCGATTTGTTTCAAAGCAATCGAGAATCTACGGAGCCGATATTCAACATCGTTATTTATAATGCTTTATTTTTCGATGTTTTTATTTACAGGGGTGCCAATTACTCGTGGCTGAATCTAGGTTAATGGGTCACATTATCGTTTGGAAGAAGACAGGTAGGTAACTTATTCAAGGTATTATTTGCTGCTCATGGTTGTGATCTCTACGAAATCCTCGGCCCCTGTAGCCCCGTTCAGGAAATAAACCGCAGATGGGTGACCACAGTTTACTGGACAGGTACAAGTAGCATGGAAAAAATAGTATAGTTTTACTGGGGCTCGATGGCAGAAAATTTACTAGAATGGAGGGAAGAGGGGTGATGTTTTTACACTCATAGATCACACAAACAAAGGAATTCGTAAATCGCTTGCATGTAGGGGAGATCACACTTTCCCAAAACATCTCATACCTCGCGGAAGGGTTGTCTACCTCCGGCCACTAGAGTATCCAATAGTCGTGCTCTGGAGGAATCATTGCTTTGAGGGCCTGTGTCAGAAGGCCAATACTAATCCGTGGGGTGACGCCATCGGGTAAAGACTGGACTCGGAAAAAATGAGATACACAGAAATGATCTCCAAAAATTCATTTTGAATCGGATACTTCTCAAATATATTAGCTGTGTTTTGGCAAAAATTATTTATTGAATTTCCTCCCCCAAGTTGAATGCTCGTTAATTTCTCTTAACACTGCTCATGAGATCTTGGGCGAGGCTTTGTCCATCTTCCTTACACAATTTCTCCCAGTTTTTCTTCAAAGCTTCATCGGTTTTGAATGTTTTTCCGCTTTTCTTCACCTTCTTCTTCATTATCGCCCAAAACTTTTCGATCGGACGAAGTGTTGGTGTATTTGGCGGGTTCGCCTCCTTCGGGACCACATCACCCTTCGCTTTGTACCAATCCATTACAGGCTTGGCGTAATGGCGCGAAGCGAGATCCGGCCAGAACAGCGTGGGATCACGGTGAGAGCGGAGGAAGGGCAGCAAGCGCTTCTGCAAGCATTCCTCTCGTTAAATCTGCCCGTTTATGGTGCCGGTTGTAACGAACGGCTTGCTGTACCGTCCGCACTCGCACATCGCCTGCCACAACAGGTAATTTTTCGCGAATTGTTCCATCTTTCTCTTCCGGAACTTTTCCGGAACCTCCATGCGGGACGTACTGACAAAAAACTCGAGGCCGGAGATTTGTTTGGTGTCCGCCTTGATATAAGTCTCGTCGAGTTGGCGAGACAGCCTGGCTTGACCAGCCACTCACGGTACAGCTTCCGCGCACGCAATTTGGCCACCGTGATTTGCTTGCCAATCCGGTTTGGCACCTTCCTGACCGCTTCACGAATTGACCTCCAGCCCGCTTCATGGTCTGTTGGACGAACCACTTCGTCGAATTGACCTTTTTGGCCACGTCTCGGGTGGAAAGGTTGGGGTTATTGTTGAAGTACTGCCTTATCTTCCGCGCCTTCTCTGGGTATTTCGTTTTCGGTTTTCGTCCGCTTCCACCGCGCCGCTCGATGGTCTTTGTCTCTTGGAACATCTTCACAACGCGGGACATGGTGGAATGGTGGATTCCAAGCCTTTTGCTGATCCATCTGTGCGACTGACCAGGATTATCGATCACCGCGCCCAAGATTTGCTGGCGTAGTTCTTCTTGTTCCGAATGCATCTTGAAAACTTGACAGATCGCGAAAAAAATTTTGCACACATAAACAGTACACTCTAAACTAGTATAACCCAAAATTCGATTAATTTTTACCCACGCAATAAAAATTTACACCCAAAACAAAGTGTCACATTTTTTTCGGCTCCAAAAGTGGCTCCAACCGAGCCGACCTGAGTTCATGCACCCCCGCCGCCGTAGATTTGTCCCGTGACCCGCGTTCCAGTTTTGTACACCTTAACGCCGTCATAGCGACAGAAGAGTAGGTGGCTCAGCCGAACACCCGTGACTTCCTAAGCATTGCCAACAACAGCACAACGGGGGCCGGTGACGAAGCGACGGTGACGAACGAAGAACTCAACGTTGTTAACCGTAGCAATGTTGCAGAACAATTTTACCAGTACTGCCAAAATAAAACTAAAACTTCTCCCACATTTTTAAGAAACCAGAAGCCTCTAGCACTACTCCATTGCGTATTTTCTCTTGAAGATTTGGGTAGAAGTAGTTTAGAGTGATTTTTCGAGTCAGGTTTTTGAAAATTGGAAAAAATGGCGTCACCCGAAAAGCAACAAAGGGAATTGATTTTGCTCAAGCACCTAGAAAACTTTCAACTCTATCATCGGGACTTCGGAAACGACTCGGAATTGTTCAGTCAACGGTGAGTCGTGTAATAAAACGTTTCTACGAAACTCTGAGCATCGAACGAAAGGAGAAATGCGATCAGAATGGATGTTCTATTAGTGATCAGGGTCACAAGCGTGTCGTAAAAGCGTTTAAGCGTAACTCCAATGCTTCGGTCAACGATGTGGCCAAAAGTTGAAACTGTCCAAGTCTTTCGTTCAGAGAGCTAAGGACCGGGAGAGACTGAAAAGTTCCGAAGGACCCTAATCGTGACGAACGGCAATATACGGTGGGAAAGTCACGGGACCGGAAACTGTACACCCAGATGCTGACGAAGCCTCATTGTGTCAAGGCGGACTTCCGACAGTTTCCGGGTTCTTCACCACCCAGCACAAGTGACTACCGGGACTGTAAATGGGGAGATCTACCTCAAGGAGTGTCTACAGAAGCGTCTACTTCCTCTGTTGTAGTAACACGGGGAACCTACAATCTTCTGGTTGGATCTAGCTTCGTGGCATTAATAAAATGTTGTCCTGAAGTAGTACGGAGCCAACAGGGCCACTAAGGCCCATCAAAAAACACTGGGCTATTATGAAGCAAGCACTACGGATGCATCCCAACGAGGTCAAATCTGAGGAAGACTTGAAGAACAAGTGGGTTCCGTACAGAGGAAGCTGCAGCTAGATGTTGTTCAGAGCCTAATGAGGGGAGTGAAGTGTAAGGTGCGATCGTACGGTTATAGCATTGAAGTTGAAGGAAATAAATATGTCAAAACTGAATAGTTTGTGATATTTTAGTGTGTAAAAGTTTGAAAAGGTTCTATCAACTAGATATTTTTTTACAGCGTTTTTTTTCCGTGATGCAATTTGATGTGGGACACCTAAAGGGTGGAATCATCTGATTACAGAACCTGTAAGATAGTTAGCCGTTTTGGAGATTCCCTGATACATGGATCATATCCTTAACCATGTTTAATGTATCCCTACAAGAAGCAATCGTCTTGATGGTGTCTTGTGTAACAAGTTCAATGTATGAACCAAAAATTGAACAAATAAAGCTCTCTTTTCGTCATCAAGGATTTTGTTACCAGCAATTTTTGTTACCAGCAATATTCCTAGGAACAGCATTGCTCTTTATATTTTGAACGAGGCAAATCAAATCGGATAAGTTTATTCTTGAAGACAGAATAAAGTGTTGCAGGAGTTTTGGATTTCCCTGAAAACATTTGCATTTAAAAAAAAATTTCATGGGTTTACTTTTTACCCGCACTGACAAAACTACCGCATGGCATCAATCATGGTAACCCGCAGGTCAGCAGACAAATTTGACAGTCGAACTCTAACCGCGATGGCAAAAACAGTGAAGTAACTCCGTTCAGAAGTGTACGCGTTCAAAGAACAGCCCTCTTCCGCTTCAAAAATAGACATCGTACGGCCCTTTGTGAACGCCGGATACGCCCGTTTCGGCATCTATAACATTTTGGCACTATTAGAAAACAATCAAACGACCCTGAGCGACAAGAAGCTTCAAAAGATGCTGAAGAGGAAGACCGAGGGAAAAGTTGGCAAATTTGTCCAGAAAAGCAAACTTAAACTTCCCAGGAACATCTCCTCCAGGAAGCTGTCTGAATTCCATTTTGACGTAGGTTTCATCGTCGATGAGCAGGCATCCTTGGTACTTCGTCAAAACCTGCGGGTACAATTTCCGAAGTCGAGTTTTGGTGGCGAAACTTTGCTTCAACGTTCTTTTTGGTTGCTTACCGGCTCGATAAGAATGATATCCTGCTTGCAAACGAATTTTTTGAACGGCACTGCGAGCAGCAGCGTATTTTTTTGCGATTTCATTATCTGATAGTCCAGGGTTTGCTCTGACGGTTCTCAACACCTTCTGGTTTAGCTTGCGGTCATATGTTCCACTAAGGCGCTTAGATTGAGGCACTCGAACCACGCTCTGCCGCTCCCTGAAACGTTTGAGCACATCGTTCAAGGTTAATTTGGCGATTTTCAATGTTTTTGCGATTTTTATAGCGAACCACGTTTGACTATCAACGTGGGTTTGCAGAATGTTTTCTCTCCTCTCGGCTTCCATCGGGAATAACTTTTGACAAGTTCAACAAACCGCTGTAAAAAAATCTTCACTGTCTGTGCCGCTGCAACAAAATAAGTGATTCCGGGTTTTAACTGTGCAGAACTTTAGATAATTATTGGGGGGCAAAAAGTGGCTCGCCCCTCGAAAGTTGGCACCTACCCAAGTAACACCAAAAACATCTTTTTGGTCAGTTAGCTTGAAATTTTGTTATAAAAGAGTATTAAGAACGGAATGAAAAACATCTTTTATCAAATACAAGCTGAGAGGATGTTTTCGCAAAACATTTGTTTCATAAGTCACTCATGTATTTTTCTAGAACATATGACTCAATTTTCGACTCATATATGACCAAAACAGCGCAATTAACAGATCTTGTTATAACATATTTTAGGTCACGTAAAAAGTTTTATAGATTAAATGCATGCTTTTGACAAAACGATGCCTTATCTAGGTAGTTTATAGCATCACAATAACCAATAGGTTATAATCAAGTTATTAATAAGTGAAACTAAATGCAGAAATGCATGAACGCAACAATTTAATCCTACAAGTGTCAAACTAGCAGATGTATATACAGACCGGATTTGACATTAATATAGGTTATGAATATGATGAATCTGTTTATAAATTACCATCTGTTTTTAATTTTTCATATCGATTAAAAAGCAGACCTAGCCCATTTGCAAGATATCTTCCTAACAAACGGTTATAGAATTGATCTAACTACAAGAAAAAAAACAAACAAACTTTTCGGTTGAATTGTTGATTCATTGTTGATTCCAAATGACATTTCACTAAAAAGATGCCTTAATATGGTTATTATGGCGTTGTAATAACTAACTCAAATAAACTGCAATCGATCATCATGAGTATGTTATTAGACTGCTCTCAAGTATATTTTGGACGAGATTTTGGACTCAATTGCAACTTCACGCAAAAGCTATGGAGAAAATTACAGTGCCGGTTGAAACTATGACTACAATTGTCATTAAAATTTTTGTCGATGATTAAGATGATACACTTTGAGTAGGGAAGAAAATTTCTCGCTCGCTAATATAGACGTTTTTTCATGTTTAAAAATACTTTTCATCGGCAGTGTAGACCATGTGTCTTAATCCATCATGATGATTTTGGATGATTCCAACATAGATGCTACAAAATTGCTAAATATGACAAAATTCTATGTTGATTTTTTAATCTTTAGAACGGCGCATGAATTATGCAAGAGTAAAATCAAAAGTTGCACCATAAAAGCTGCCTCGCATATGATATTTTGTTAAGCGTTCTTAGCATTAACATTCTTAAGATTTCTGAAATTTATTGAATTATCAATTTAGACAAAAACGTCATTTTTTACTATGATTTGTGCATATTCTTCTCATAAACAAATATAATTTTCCCAATCAAAACAATCTTAACCATCTTTGTTAATTTCTGTTCGTTTGACATTTCTCAAACAGCATGTCATGTGCATGTATTTCTGCGATTGTTTTTACTTTGGAATTACTTGATTATATCCTATTTGTTATTGTGATGCTAGAAATTACCAAAATAAGACATCATCATGTTGAAGGCATATTATTGAAAGCATCTTGAAAACGTATTATTAGTCTTTAATCTGTACCTAAGACCTTGAAGATATTTCAAATTGATTGATTTATTGCGCTGTTTTGGTAATATAAGATACCAAAAATAAGTTATGTGTACTTGAAGAATACATGAGATCATGTTTTAAAGATGAATTTTTGAACATTACTTAACAAGTTGTGTTACTTGGATATCCTGCTGGTGATTCCACACTAAACTTGTCATTAAACGTAAACGTTATAAAGGCAGTTATTATGTGCTATTTTATCTTCTAACTATCTTTAATATTTTCCCTGATGCTTCTTATAGAGGTCTTGTTTGGTTACAACAACTTTTACATCAAAAACGTTTTCAGTTTTAAAACTGACAACCAAAAATTACGATCAAATCTCGATGAAGTAATTGATTCATTGAGACATGATTGCTCCATCTCTAAACGTGACGATCTTGTCCAATTCTCCTGTCAGGCACTAGCAATTGAAGCTTCAACCAATTTAATGATGCCCGCTCTTATTTAGAAAAAAAAGAAGTGTGGCGATCTGAGTTCGACGACATGAACTTGAATAGAGTCGGAAGTGGCACTTGACTTTGTGTGTAGCCGCTCGCCAGCGGCCAGGGAATCTTCGAAAGTGGCAGCGGAATTAAACACACCTTTTTAGCATTCCTCATTCGCTTCGGTTGAAATTAGTACAACAGCAGCACAGCAGGCGAGGCAACTTGAAAATGTCATAAAAATTGGCTGTTTATCTGCGTGTTTCTGCCATCGATCGGTGGAACCAAGCCCCAGGGAAATGTTGCTATCTGTATGGCTTAGAGATATCTGCTGAAGGTAGTCCAACAAGCTCGCTTTGAAGACAATATTTATTGCATTGGTCGAAAACGACTGATTAACGTTCCGAAAAACTGCTCCTGTTTCGCGAATAATCAAGCTGAACTGTGATTTGCGATTGTACACGCCTTGAATCGGCAATTGTGAGCTGACGACGAAATTGTTCAAATAGTAGCTACCGGAACCGACAACAGGTAAGTATTTCAGTTGTAAACGAGCCAAAAACAACATAAAAGGTTTTTGAGTTGAACACAAAAAAAAAACCGAAACATGTTCACAGGAATGAAAGTGAAGATTGCGATGAAAGTGAACCTGAGTGTGCTGTCGTTCATTCCTATGCACGTTTTGACGATTTTGGGGGTGATTACACTTTTTAAAGTTTTTCTTACTCGCGAATTATCGCAATCCAATCTGGTGTGAAAGTTTGCATTTTGGTTTGAAAAGTGCTTAAGTGTGAATTCAAATAAACGCACTTCATTCGTACGTGGGTATCCAAATAATGCTGCACTATCGTGGGTCACATACATGTAACATGCTTGCTGTAATTTCCAATGCACATTCTACTAGTTTTCAATTTTTTTCATCGTTGGCTTGTATGCCAGTATGTATTTGTTTGTTGTTTAGCACAGAATTAAATGTCAGTTTAATTTTCATTTTTTATCGATAAAAGTACGTTGAGTAAGTCCATCTCTTCACACGTACTATGCCGCTACCCACATCCTGCAGGGTTATCAAATCCAATGTATGTGACCAATATGGTCATCCATCAGCATAAAGATATAATTACCACTTAAATATAGCGCTGACCCCAAAAGTTCGACTTCTTAAAATTTCTCCTGCCATCATCTTATGCAACCTCTGACTATTCACACCGCTTATTCAATGTTGTGCGCGGCCACGGACTTGCAGCGGTATTAGTGGGTGAGATAATTCTCCCCTTCATTGCCGCAATATTTTTGCCATCTTCCCATTGGCAAGTGACTTTTTCCGTTGATTCCGATTCCATCATCATTTTCCTCCATAAATCATCACGTCAAAACGACGATTACGAAGATGACGCCGACGACGATGGTAATTCATGCGAATAAATAATGTTTCGATAAGTTTGCACGACACATCCGCGCAGCCAACAAACAACCAGCTCTCAGACTGAAGTATCGCCGAATTGAAAATGAAAATGAAACCGAAAACCCTCCGCCAACTGGCAGATAACCTGCTGTTGCTGTTGCCTAGTTATACGATAAATTCACAACGAGGAAAATTACAATTACTTTAAAAGTACCATGATGGGGGGAGGCGGGAGCTGGAGACGTGAAATAAAAAATACCAAAAACGCCAACAATCACACGATCATCAAAAGTGAAAACTCTGTACACGAAAAGACCTTAAAGGTCAAAAGAAGAAGAAATGCGATGCATGCAACTTGCCGCAACTGCCGTTTACTGCTCGGATAGACAGGCACGTACAGTGTAGCACAAAATTGAACGTACGGTTCGTGTTTACGATAGTAGAGACCAGTGTCGCAAATAGTCATTTCGATTCATTTAGATTAATTTGCCGTTAACTCGATTCATAGGCGGATTTTAAAAATATTGTATTTATTGCAATATTCATTGTTAGCCTGCAAAATTGAATATTATATGAGCACTACGATAAATATTCGCTCTAAGGCCTTTGATGTTACAAAAGAAAAATGCACTGTTAGGCAAAGTTGTAGAATTAACCATGTCTTTTTCTTATTCAATGTAGTCCCCTCTATGCTCGATACATTTATTCCAGCGTAACGTAATTTTTCGGAAGGTCTGCAAAATACTTTTATTTATGAGCTTTCTTTTGAGGTTTGGGAACAGATAATAGTCCAAGGGAGTCAAATCGGGTGAATACGAGGGGTGCGGAAGCAGTTGGAGCCGTAAGTCCTTGATTTTGGCCGTGGTTGTGATGCTGTTGTGTGCCGGAAAATTGTCTTGCAAAAACCAAAATGCTTTTCTCTTCATGTGAGGCCGTTTGTCAGCGATTTTGGCCTTCAATCGCTCGAATAATGCACAGTAATACTCGTTGTTGATGGTTTTATCCTTTTCGAGGTAGTCCACAAAGAGTATGTCATGACAATTCCACAAAACCGACGCCATAATCTTCCCGACCCATTGAGCCTCCTTAGGCCGCTTCGGAACACTCGCGCCGGCCGCAGTCCATTTCCGGGCACTCCTTCTGTTCGCTGGTGTGTAATAGTGAATCCAGGTTTCATCAACAGTTTCCAATCGACGCCAAAAGTCCTGCCGATTCCACATCAGCAAGTCTAAACACTTCTTTTTTTTTGAATTTTTAGATTTGTTTATTTATTTATTTATTTCGTCAAGCAATGTAGACTACACACAATGGTTACAGTGTTCTACTTACATACTATACATTATTTCTGTTGTCTTTTACACGACATTTTACTTGTTCTTTAGACATAGTGATGCCGATGATTTCGCAATGTAAGTTATACTGGCGCATCATTCGATTAATGGGGCCATTTTTTGCATAATTAGTTCTGTATGACTTTTCTAAGAATAACTTCCGTGTTCTAAGATGCCGACTGGGACTATAAAAGTTCAATTGCGAGAGTAGTTCTTCTGATTTTATGCGTTGTGAAATAATGTCATTGACGTAGAAAAGCATTGCAGATTCGCGGCGTTCTTTAAGTGTCTGTAAATTGATAAGCATGCAGCGTGCTTCATAAGATGGCAGTGGAAATCCAGTCCAATTCAATTTCCTTAGGGCATATAAAATAAATTGCTTTTGGACGGATTCTATGCGTTCGTCGTGTATGGAACAGTACGGGTTCCATACTAGGTTGCAGTATTCCAGAATTGGCCTGACATATGTAATGTATAATATTTTAATAGTATATGGATCTTGAAAATTGTGACTGAACCTCTTAATGAAGCCCAGCATGCTATTTCCTTTACTTATAATAGTGTTGTAGTGTTCCACAAAAGTGAGTTTAGAGTCTAGGGTAGTGCCTAAGTCCCTTACTATTTTGCATGTTTCTACTTTTTGGTTTCCTAAAAATATTTCCGTAGCCTAAACACTGTTTCGCAGTGCTCTCACGTTCACGTGTTTTTGTTCAGAAGTAGGCATGAGTGCCACGCAGCGGCAGGATAACTTTTTCATATGCAGAATCTTGCTCAGAATATGGCGTGTGCGCTAAGTACTAATCTTTACAAGCTCAAAACAGCCTCTCTTTCATTTGTATCACCGTCCCTTTTTTTCTCACGGCAAGTTACTCAATATTCGTTAAAAGTGGAACAACTCATAATTTGAGTTGTTTCACTTTTTACGAAAATTGAGTAACTTTTCTGTGAGAAAAAAAGGGACGGTGATACAAATGAAAGAGAGGCTGTTTTGAGCATGTATGGCATCTGCTAGCTCACGCACCTTCACTTTCAGGTCAGCCAACACCATTTCCTGAAGTTGTTTGACATTGTCCTCTGTAACCGAATCGGAGGGCCTACCGCTGTGGTCTTGGTCGGTAGTTCAGTTACGGCCACCACGAAACTCGCGAAACCAATACTTGAAGGTGTATTCTGACGGAGCATTTTCCCCATGCCAAACACGTCAACAACAATCAACTCCCTAGTAGCACACTTGTTGCCATTCAGTTGAGATAACATAAATATGACTTGCTAAGGCATAATAAGGTTATTACAACTAATTATGACCGTAGTGTGCTACTTGGGCTGTTGAAACAAAACTAAGGGCAGCATCACACTGAATGCCTTAGTATGAACAGAATACAAGGCATTTTAACCTTTTTTTGCAGTACCATCGCATTTTGGCGGTCAAGGAGATAATTTTTCACAAAACCTAGTAATGATAAAAATAAGCTTTGTTTGCGCACGTATTTTGGTGCTTGTTAATCATATATACATTTTATATTATGCCCTAGAAGTTATTTCAAGTTCCACCTTAAGAAAAGTAAGAAAAACTGTTATAAAACGACACGTAGATAAGATAGAAGTTAAAAAAATTCAGCATAGTTTCATTAAACTAATTAATCTTCAAATCGGTAGAAGCAAAAAAAACCTTTAAACCATAAGAATAAAAAATTAAATTTTTTATTATGAACAAAAAAGAACCACCCTGGTCTCCCCTTAAACCAGATGATAGATCTTATTTTTTAAATTTAATTTTTCGAAGACGTCATGCGTCTAAAGTTAATGGTTTTCGAGCTATCGATTTTTGTCACAAAATTTGTCCATTCGTTCCATAGTGTACCGGTTTAAATAATGTCCTGTACATGGTCAATTTTGTAGTTTGGTGAACTTTGTATGATCCTCGCGTCCATTGGAGTTAAAAAAAGGCATGATTGCCAGTTATAATGCGTCTTTGGGTAGCTCTCTACTGGTGTCGTTATCGGCGATCACCACTGAGCCTAGATATACGAATTCACTTGCCACCTTGATTTCATCACCGTAGATCTGTGCATTTGGTGGGAGGCTAACATTGCTATCTAGTGAGCTTATTTTCTTTGTGTATTTTGTTTTTGACGCATTAATGAAATGTGAAATCCTGTTTGCTTAAGCCTTAAGTTTGATGTACATTTTCGCGATCGTCTCGATGGAATGATAGCCCCGTCGTCAGCCAAGCCAAATAATTTGACGGATTTCCTGAACATCGTACCACTCGTGTCTGTTCCCATTCTACGAATCACTTCCTCCACTGCAATATTAAATTCTAAACAAAACAATCCAGGACCTTGCAGTTACCCTATCCGAGATTCGAAGAGATTTGAGAGTTTCTCTGAGACTCGAACGACACACATCCTCGATCCATCGTGCATGATCTGCCATAGATGCGATCAATTTTTATCAAATCCTAACTGTTAAAAAGTTCAAGATCCGATTGTAGCATTTTTTCCTCCTCTTCAGGTACCTTACTAATGTATTTAAAACACGAAGATCACCCTATTAGACAGTGGTACGAAATCACACGTGATCGTGTGCGTAAAAGCCGAAATGGCGACAAATGGGGTCTTGTTAGAATCAAAACTATAATTTTGCTGTAATGATGGGTAAGCCATGCGACATTTAAAGAGGGGAAGAGGATTTTTTTCTACTTAATAAAATCTTTTCGTACTTTAATATTTTAACGTGTTTGTTTGAATACATTCGAAAAAAATTCAAAGCTACTACTGTTTGTATCTAGCATTGTTGAGGGGGTCCCAAAATTATAATAATAATTCAATCGCGTTTTTGTTTGTTATCATGTATTCAATATGCGAGATTCTAAAATAACTGCTTTACAGAAACGCTAAATATTATTTTGTTTCTGATGTATAGTATTTTTTCGGCATCTTCTGTTTTTTTAGAACATAAAAGCAACTTTTTTTTTTTAACAAAAAACACGTTTACGACTATTTTTTTCCCAACAAAACGGTTAGTTACTAGACGTAGCGATATGCTTTAAGTTCTTTTCGAGTTTTTTTATTTTGCATGAACTTACGACCGCCAATCTTTAGTGCTACTATAGACTTAACTCCAGCAAGGAGTTTAGTGGCTTTTAGTCGAGCTGAAATGCAAGCATATGGTGTTAATTATAACATGCAAAAACCAGATACAATGCCTTTTTACCGTTTTCAAGGGAAAAACAATCATGAAAATGATTCGAAAAACGAGGTAAACGCTTGTATGTCCTATTGATGGTGGCCAAGGGAGCTTTAAATATTCAGTTCTGAATAAAGAAGGCATAGAAATTTGATGTTTTCAGCAAACCTATGTCTTACGTCAATACAAACAACTTTGATACTTAGGAAAAGTATTTCAGTTTAACTAGAAATTAGAAGAAAAATTAGTATTTTCTATTTAATTCCAACTACCTTTGCTTATCTTGATAGATATACGTATTTCGTCTACAATGTGCAGACTTCTTCAGTGTCTCTTACTAATAACTCGACTCTCTCGACATTTCAGTTTTTTAATTTTTATTTCTTCAAAGTGATCAAGTGTTGTATTCGTTTAGATTTTTCCTAGTTTCGAATTGCTCAAGTTGCCAATCTTCTATCTTTTGATGTATGCGTAAGTAAGAAGTAATGTTTTCGGAAGCGCCTTTGATAACAAATATGTTTTGAACTGTTTTTAAGGTGTTTGTTTTATTGATTTGCAATGTTCCAAGGACTATTTATTCTTATATATACATGTTTTTGCTGATATTTATACCGCCATAACTTTTCAAGGTCTTGATTTGTGGGCCTGTGCGAGATTTTAAGTTGTCTGCTGTTTAACAACTGCAGCACAATTTCAAAGAATTTATATTGCACTTTGGAATACAAATGGCTTCATGTGCCATCTTACGACATATTCAAGAACACAAATAAGAAATTTTTATAACAATAAAGAAAATCCTAAGATCATTGTAAACTTGTGAAAAGAACATAAAAATAAATATTACGCACCTTAAAAACATGGATACATCCACCGATGGTAAGACTACTAAACTGGGAGCTTAATGGCTTAACCATGGTAGATGGGAGCTAAATGGCTCTGGCAAGACGTAGGGAAATAGCTTCAAGAGCATAGTGGCTAAATGGTCAATATCCCCCGTGAAGTAGTAATAGTAATGCATAGAGGAGTCCCGGGGGGTTTTGATGGATACGGGTTTTAGTGGGATCAGAAGTCGGCCTTTTCTCCCAGTCGACACTGTCCACACTAAGACACAGTGCACGATAACCAAGTGCAGGCCTCTGTGTTGGTCCATAAGAATTCCATCAACGTCGATAAAAAAAATCCCACAAGTTCCCAGTTTGTCGAACTGATTAAAATGGTATATGACAATAGGCCTTCCTGGCCTTCGATTAAAAGTCGAGTTTTCAAGCGATATTTTCACCCTTATTTTGGTGTACAAAGGGTAAAAAGAAAATATTTTTCTTCAGGTGCGATACATTTCTCCTTGTTCTTGCAAAATCAACGTAAATTACCTTTTTTTTGCATATTTTTTTTAAATAGCTTGTGCATTTAGAGTAAGTCAAGCGTAGCATATATGTGCATTAAATACCGCAAAATATTACACGATTCTTTCAAACTGTGCAGAAAATATTATCAAAAGGTTGCTTGTTACAACAATCCATCATATCTTACTTGCATTGAATTGATTGCTATCGTAAAATGATTGATATCGTGAGGAAAGTTGCTCCTTTTGGTCTTACTTTATCGAAAACAAGTGTAATGTTTATCTCAATTTAGTTCAAAATAAACCGATCTCACTTCTAAAGGGTTTTCAAAACAGCGGCCGTCAAATTTACTTATCACATTTACTTTATAAATTTTTCGCAAGACACCATACGCATTAGTTCAACCGCTTCGGCGTTATCTTACACGATCATTATTTCACCCTTTTGACCACCGTGCATCGTAGCGTACGCACAGTTTCGCAATTCACTGTAAATAGGAAGGTACCTACTTCTTTCTTTGCTGTCGCAATCGCAACAGCAGAGAAGCAGACAGTCTTGTTGACGATATTTTATTACCTCATTCGGAAGCTGGGTTGCCAAGCTTGCGGAATGCTGGAGTTAGTTTCATCGGTTGCTGGTATGTTACTTAAGCATTGTTCGTCGTGTGATGATGCATGTGTGGCTGGCTTGGGAATTTATCTCTGACCTTTTAATTTGTGTTGATGAATTACGTTGCACTTTTTAAATATTTCAAATGCACCTAAATGGAAACACAAATGACAAAGAAATTCATGAGTGTTTAGTACCCAAACCTTTAATTTATACATGTTTTTTTCATGTCAGTTATGTTTTAGTTAAATTGTGCACTTATACCTTGTATGTTAACATCTAGGAGCCATGATGGTATAGTTGTTATTGGATCAGTAGTAACAACATCGGTTTGAAAAAAAAACGTGAGAATTTTTAACTGGGACCAAACAATTTGGGAGGCTCATATGGATCTAATTTGAAATCGTACAGGCGAAGAGGAGAAATTTGTTTTTCAAAATTTGAATCAATATTATGTTAAGTTGCGGCAATTGTAATGCTTACCGTTTAACCTACACTCTTAAGAATAATGAAAATAACCTGAGTTGTAATTTTCAAAAGATTTAAATTTCGTATTCTTTGTAACAAATCAGTTGTTGACGGCATTTAAACATCTGAAATATCAGAAGAGTTGTGCATCACTTCCGTTCTAGAGTAATAAAACTTAAACAAGTTACTTGGCTTATTATAATATTTTCAGCTAGTCTTATGCTCTATTCTTAGCGGAAGATATGAAAAGTTTAAGAAAAGTCATCATGAAGCGAAAAGAAAGCAAACATGTTTTGACAAATAAAGGGTTCATAAAGAAATCAAAATAACTAAAACCTCAATACATCGTCTCAGAGCGTTTGTATTGTACATGTCCGTTCATAGTCCAATTACAAGCTTTTAGTTAAGCTGAAACAAAAATTCCCACTCTGGACGTCGTTTCCATGTCGTACAATGCAGCTAAACTGGATTAGGTGATTTCCTGTAGCAAGAAGGTACAGTAAGTAAGTGAAAGAGTAAACCTAAAGCTAATAAGCCGGATTTTGAGTTTTAAAATTGTAGTAGAATAATTAAAAATTGTATTTACCACCATAATAATAAAACCTACACATTTCTGAAATTGATTTCGATAATAACATTCTATCCTTTTATATTTCGTCTTTTTCTTAACTCGTTATTTTACTATAACTCATTACTTTACTATAACTCATTATTTTACTTTTTTTTCATCATATAAATTGAAAATCGGCAAAAAAATGTTTTCTCGTATTTGAATCCACCCTATTTTCAAATGGGTCACCCTAATGAAAAAATGAAGAATTCAAGTCATAAATTATTCAAAAAGGAACAAACCTACCTTATATTAGGAAATTCGAAGATCCTCTGCATTTTGTTGGCATGAAATTGTTGAATTATCAAATTTTATGAATGCTCTGGATCTTCAGAAAGACCATACAATGGCCACTCAGAGCCATAAAATGTTCTTCACATCGCTTTACTTCTTACATTGTATGTACAAATGGTTTTGAATTTTTTTTAGTGCTTCAAGACGAGACTAATTAATTTAGCATTTTATCGGCTGTTCCGGTTACACCACGAGACTATAAATTGGTAATATCTAGGTAATGTGACCCAATACTATACATTAGGTGGCATATTTGAAATCAGCGACCCAAAACTATTTGGAAACACATAACTTAGCTAAGTTAAAACCATTGTTAGATTTTTAATGTAATTTTTTTTTTTTTATTTACGAAACTTCAAACCTGAGTGCATTTGTGTCGGTAAATTTATATGTAATGGAATCACTATGCGTAAGGTGAATCTTCAAGAAGCCCCAAAAAACTAACTGGGCTTGGTTAACCGAAACTTACGCTGATAATTTTCTTCTGTATATTATACAGAATGAATTTCAAAAATACATGAAAACAAAACTCAATTCATACGTATTCTTGTGTCACTGAATGTTTATCGACAACCCCTTTTTCACCGAACAATATGTACGAGACATACGTTCATAGTCTTAGGAGCTATTAAAACATTTCAAAGTTGTAATCTTTCTTCTTTAACAGTGGCCAGACTGTGTAGTTATATCATGTTATAAGCCTATCTTGATGACGAATTTCTTGTTTAAATTATTTGACAACCGTTATAACATGCTATAACTCTGTTGTCTGAACAAGGCATTACTTGTTTTATTACTAATGTAACTTCAAAACCTTTCAGACCAGTTCAGAATGATAATTGCAGTTACGTCTTTTATATTTATAATCTTCGTTGAAACAGCGAGGTTACAAATTTTCCGAAACTTGGAAATCTTGGGTCTTAGGAAATCCAGATTCATTAAAATTTTAGTAGTATTGCGTAGTATTGTAAATCATGTTCTGAAAATATTTTTTTTTAACGTTCTAGGTCACCCAAACTGTCCCGGAGTTCAGAACTGCAGATCTACTTTTATAACAGTAGCTTTATCCGTTATAGAATGTTTTGATATGTATTCAAACATATTAAATGAAAGTCCTGCAAGACCATTAGACATTATGAGATAATCTTAAGCAGGGCCCTACATCGTCGAAGCAATAAAATGAAAATGAATCGCTTTTGTATTCATTTCACTCCACGTCAATTAGCTTTCGTGTAGTGGATAACTCTTACCTTCACCGATTCTCTCCCAATACACTTCCTGTCAAACGTGAGTAAGCTTAAATTCATTTTCGATCTAGCCACCGTCGGAAGAGTTTCAATCGAAATTCATGTTTGCTTCAAACGACGTGGTGAATGACCGTCAATCAACTTCGTTAAAATTGATTTGCCTTCATCCTCCCCACCCAAGCAATGGTTGGCGAACACAGCGAAACATGCGTGCTAGTATTGCTAGAAGTATTGTCATACACGCATTGCTGTAACTTTGCTCGACAAAAAGCTACCCGAGCTAACAAGCGCATTTCTGTTTGATACTGCGATGACTTATTGAAATTGAATTTGTTGCATTTGCGTTGGAGCAATCGCGTGAAAGCAACTTAAATATCAGCAATCTCATATATCATTTTATAAAATGGTTGATTATTGTGTTCGGTGCTACAATTTAAGTTTATATGGTGGTACTGCTCTAGTTTTAAGAATAATGAATACCTTAGAAATGAATATGAATTCGCACGTATTGCATGAATTTCAACTGTCCTGTTTCATACTAGTATGACACCGAAGGTTAAAATAAACACCGATGAGTGAAAAGCTTAGTCGAAAATGTTTGTTTGAAGATTGATTTGCTGAAGCTGACTAAGAAGTGGCTGTTAAAAGAAGATAGTGTGTTTCAATTGAAAGGGATGAATGCTCAGCTCATCGTCCCACGACGATTTTCAATTGAAAGTGAAATTGTATGACCCTGATCTTAAGACATTATATGCTATACAAACTAACTTCACTATGTTTAGTGCATAAAACTACTGTTTCAACTGTAGACCTTATGTTTTGAAGGATAGTTTGAATGTCCTGAAACCAACAAGGTTATTCTATGATATCTGTGGACGTTTCAGATTATTCATAGAATATGTTTGAACACAGCGCACTAATCGGCAGGCTTCACTTGACTGGTCACCACGTTGGCCAGAAGCAAAGGGTTGCTTCTAGTGGTCGTCTAATTGACCAGAGAAGGCTTGAGGTACCGATTTGCTTCAAAGGAGTAGATAATTAGGGGCGAAACAATATTACGCTCAAAGGAGCAGAACAAAGTGGGTGCAAGCTAGAGTATGGTGGTTACACTTAACATTAGGCCATCCGGAACCGGGTTTCGATGCTCGGATTGTTGTCTAATAGTGCCAAGATGTTGTAGATGCCGGAACGGACGTATCCGGCATCCACAAGGTGCCGCACGATGTCCGTTTTCGATGCGGCGAGATGCCGTTCTTTGAACGCGCATACTTCTGAACGGAGTTGCTTCACTACTTTTCACGGTTAGTGTTCGACTGATAGAGCTGTCAAATTTTGCCTGCTGACTCACACGCTAAGACAAGAAGTCCAAAAGGTAGGTTTGAACATCTCAAGTTCTGAACTCAACGTCAGTTTTTATGAACTTGAACGTCCCGAGATACTGTGACAATGACTTTAATGAAGATTCACAGAATATGTTTGAATATATTTCGTTACCTTTTATAGTTTACAAAGCTATTGTTATGACTGTAGATCCTAACTTCTGAACTCAACGGCAGTTTTGGGACCTAAAACATCTCAAGGTAACTCATTATGTCTGTTTAACTTCCAAAAGACTCACTTAATTCGGTCAAATACATATTTTTACTTTCTATATTCCAGAAAACTACAGTTGCAGCTCTAGATGTTAAGTTTTGAACTCCAGGATTGTTTGGATAACCTAGAGCATCCAAAGAATTTCTCACAGTGTCTGTTGTTCTTTTGAGATATTTAGCGAATATTTTTTAATGCACATCGTAGTTTTGCAAAGCCCTGAGAGCTGTTACAACTGTATGTATAACGTTCTGACCTTAAGGATAGTTTGGATAACCTAACATATGTCATATTGCCTTTTAATGTTTAAGACCTCTAAGGATATTAATTGGATGTGTTCCAATAGTTATTGTATCCTTTTATTGCCATAAAATTATTGTTACAACTGTATGTCTTAAGTTCTGAACGCCTAAACAGTTTGGATGACTTAGACCATCTTAAGATTATCTTTTTATGTATTTTTACTTGCAAAAATATTCACTGAATATGCTCAAATACGTGACGTTAGTTTATATAGCCTAAAAAGCTACTGTCACTACCTTAAATTTCAAGTTCTAAACTCCAGGATAAATTTAATTCAAGTTCTTAGCTCCATGACAGATAGGATCGCAAATTTATAAAATAATGATTGTTGATTTTCCAAAAGATTCATTTAATATGATTGAATACATGTAGTAGCTTGATGTAGCCCAAAAAACCACTGTTACAACTGTAGCACTGACAAACCGACATGAATGACAAAAGCAAATGTTTTAATATTTCTGTTCAAATTATATTGCTGACATCTATCTTCGTGTTCGCTGAAAACTTTTATTGAAGCCACGCTTGGGAACTTGATGAGAAGGTTCATGCCGGAGCAATTCTGGACACATTTATTTGATCTAGATGAAATGATTCTAAAGGTTTTGACAGATAGGATCGCTGCACATTTGAATTGGTCGTTATGGATTCTTAATCAATAAGAAGATTGAGTTTCATGTTGGTTTGTCGGTGACTGTAGTTCCTATGTTTTGAACTTAAGCACAGTAGGTCGTCCAAGCTGTAATCATCCCAGTTTATCTCATGTTTTTTTACGTTCGAATATATTCACTGAATATGGTTGCATACGTAGTTTAACATTCTATAACCCCAAAAGCTATAGTTACTACTGCATCTTATGTTCTGAACCTAAGGACAAATTGGGTAACCTAGAACATCATAAAATTATCAAATAATAATTGTTGACTTTCCAAAAGATTCATTCAATATGTTTGAATACATATCGTTATCTTATATAGCCCTTAAAGCTACTGTTACAACTGTAGATCTGAAGTTCTGAACTCAAGTACATTTTGGATAACCAAGAACCAAAAAAATAGGCAACTTTTATCAACGAGAATTTGATAATAGGTATGCATATGTTCTATATTTAAAAACAGAGATTTAAAGCTTTAAGAACTTCTTCATATGCAAATCAATTATGCCTTAGACTCATATGTTTTATAAAGTGACCAGATTTCAGATTTGATGTAGAACACATTTGTTGAAGACAGTGTACACTTTGATTCAGTCTGTGATTTTATACAGCCATATTCTTTTTGGGGTTATATATGACCCCTCAAGCCTGAAGGAGATAATATACTTTTTTAAACAATGCTGTACATTAATGAATTTTTCAATTGTATGCGGCCAGAAATTTAAAATGTTGAAGCGTGGAAAAATTTCCGACCGATTGGTGCAAATTATTTGAAAATCTATTGAGAAACGACTGAGATATTAATGCTATAAAAATGACCACTTCTCGTGACGGTCGTAATGCGATTTTTATTAACTGTACTCTAGCATAGAAAACAATAACGTAGTCCTACATCAAAAAATATTACAATGTCTTGCTACTTAATGTTTACCATTCACTGTAGAATTTTCTAACTAAGGAAGTGTACCTCACATTCAATGTAAGAAATTTTTGATTCGACTGTAATCTTAAAAAATCTTTATAATTTTTACGAAATATTTGGGTTTTCCTAGTTTGCGGGATCCCACATGCTTCCTTTCTAAATTGATAAGTAAGACATATGAAACAAGGATGTTATGTTTACCATAACAAAAGTAAGTAACACATGAAAACCTCTTATCACAAACCCCGACTGGATTTCCAAGAAGAGAAAACCGCATTAGGTGCATAAATTAGCATACTCAAATTTGTCACCGCAAATTCCAGCGATTGTAAATGACCGTGTTTTGTTTTGTGCATAGATTTAAATTCCACTTAAAATAAACCATCTGGCACCACTACTTCCGTTTCTCCACAAAGAGTCGAGCATTTCACCATTTCACTTTATTCGCGCGCGCTTCCCTGCAGCGGATCTTGTTGAACCTTACGGTGTCGCATAAAAAAAATATTTTTATTTTTTGCCATCGTCTTCACAACCTTCGTAAACCCTCCCCTCGTCATCATCATCATCTTCTCCATCGTCGGATGGGTCTTCTTCCCGCGAATGGGGAATTGCATCGATGAATAAATTTCGGTTTCATTTGAACAACTGATTGGTGTGTCTGTCGCTCTCTGTGTAGCTGCCTGTGTTGCTTCTTATCCGGAAGGACCGGTTTTGGACCCACAGACGAGACAACAGGGCAGCACTTCAAAAAAGGAGAAAGTACCCGTTGACTTCAATAAACACCCTCCTTCCTCCCCCACCCTCTCCATACACTGTGCTGTACTCACCGGTCTGAATGGTGGCGGCTGCAGGAATCCTTGCGACAGCACACCTGTTATCAGGAAGCCCACGAACAGGATCAACCTTCTCATGGTGGTTGGCACTGGAAAGCACTATTCACAGGAACAAGTTGTAAAAAATTCTCTTGGTTTGTAACAACCGAATTCAATGGTTTGCACTGATTCACTTCAAAAGGTTTCCTTCTCTCAAATTCTTACAAGGCTTCACTTCACTAAGGGCATCCCTTTCTCACAAAAACACTTCACATCCGGAATTTAAACTATTCCTGGTTTGTCAAAAATTTCCACACTGAAAATCACTTGTCACGACTTTAGCGCCTTTTGATCGATTCACCTTCTCTCACAAGTTACTTCAGACACGATTGGTTAATTTCACGCTTTCCTTCATCTGCCTATCAAAAATGCATCATCAATTCGCGCAAGACTGCAAAAATTCCACTGCCACCGTGAAGCTGATGCTTCTGCTTCTGTTACTGCTGCTGATGCAAGGAAATCTTTCGCTGGGTGTGCGAGAAGAAAAAACGACAATTACCCACACTGTCTGATTCGATCACAATATACAAACTCCACCGACTGCCGGTGTACGATTTTTTCGTTACCTCTCGTAGCAAAGTTCCCACCAGAACTGACAACCGCGATCAATGCTGTAATGCTAAAAAGTCTTTCTCTTTTCGGATTTTTTCCACTGTCTTTTTTTTTTGTTCCCTCGACTCTCCGATCGACATCTTTCCCTTCGTGCAAAGCATGCATAGGTTTTGCCTGCCAAGTGGTAGTAGGCATGGGAGAGTTGCGAACCATTCGGTCTCAACTATGGATGGGGGAGCTTTTTTCCGCATGGTTCATTCACAATCCGAAGACGACGACGACGACCACCGCCGCTCGTAGATCTTTGGACTCTCTTCTGTTTCAGTACTCGGACTTCAATGGGGAATCGGGGGGTCTTTACTCTCGACTGGGGGTCTCAGAAGCAATACGACCATACCTGGCGGACATGATTACTGCACTCTTTCGGAGAGACATGATTGCCGCGGTTGGGCCGACTGACTGCGCTGAGAGTGATTCGGTGCGGCGCTTGCATTTGATTGCGATTCAAGCAAAGGTGTTTTGTGTAATGCTGCTTGCAAAGGGCCGTTTTTTTTTATTTGTTGTGGGCTGAAGGTAAAATTTGATAATAATTGCCAATTGTGTTTACGTTTTCTCGAGTTTATTTTGCCAAAAAGACCTTTAGGGTGAATACCATTTTCCTCAAAGTGTCATTAACAATTAGCTAACAGTGTTATTTACAGTTGTACTGAGTAAGGCGGTAAGGCAAATAGGACAATTCATATCCAATGTCATCCGTATGATGTTGACACAAGAAAGAATAACCTTTAGCGATGCTAGCAGAGCGTGGAGGTTAATGCAGGTCTGTTTCCTTTTGCTCAATTACGGTTCAATAAAAGCTTGGAAAATATCAATAAATGGACCAATATTTGCGCCCATTATTGTGTCAATCATAATAAATAATTCCTATTTTCTTATGACAAGTGTTGGAACATATTTATTTTCATCGAATAAGTTTGCTACGACCAAAATTTGATCAAAAAGCTTAGCACGTAAATTGTTTCATTATTTCATTAAAATAACAAATTATTGTATTTTGCTTATTCTAATTAGAACTAGCTGTACACGGTGCGAAATTTGCTAAGCTTGCAACAAGGTGAATAGAAATTTTATAGAACTAACGCATTTTTTAAGGATTGAGTTTTGTTAAAATATGTTCGTTTGCTAGTGTGTCCCTTGCGCTGAACTGGCCGGCTTGACGTGCCGCAAGGGCTCAGTAGGGATTCCAGGACCCGAAGCTAAGAGTCAGTTCCATTGTGGTTATATCACATCAATTATTTTTTCCACTATAGCAGCAGCACATCGTTATTGTAGATTTACTATTCTTTGTAATTTCAGATCATCCAAGGAACTCCTAAGTATTTTAAAATAATTTTAAATATATTTTGTTTTTTCGGTGGTTATGATAATTTATCTAAGGTTAGTAGTGCATGAGCGGGCCCGTCTACAATTGCAGCAGGATAACAATCTGTAGATATGTGAATACAATTAAAATTGGTATTATCATTTTATACTATAACATCCCTTCGTTATTTTATCTATATTCTATGCCATTTTCACTGAAAAAAATATGTAGGAAGCATTATGTACGACAATTTCTACTCAAAAAAGAATTCCCTTATTCACCAAAACTTGATAATTTATAATCATTGCTTTCCTGTTTCCCATTATCATTTATAGATCCAGACCAATAAGAGTTATCGGACCTATTTTTGTCTGGTTTTACTTAATCTACGTTTTTGGCATTACTCATGTTTATATACAATTTATTTCTCCTAATTGTTTGCTGTTTTCAGCTTTTCCAAGACTATTAGGTTAATAAAACATATCTAATCTTTTTTTTCAGTTACAAATCAGTGGATAACAGATATATATTATACTTACGCTCATTATGTTATTTGACTATAACAGTGAAAACAAATTCTTAATAGATATTAATTTTATCGAAGCTGCAACAGCGGAAATCTTTCGATGACCAGCTTTGTTACGGATATATATATATTCTACTATAATTTACTAGCTTGCTCGTATTTTTATTTTACATTATAAGGTCAAATTTTTATTTTATGTTATGATATTAAATGATATGAAATTATTGCATTTAAATTCATTTGATACAAATTGCTATAGTACCTGTGAGACTCACTACAAAAAGTTTTTGTGATTCAAGGAAACGGAACAGCACTTCGAAATTTTTGGTTTACTATTCTTCATATGCTATATAATGTCTTATCATCCATGGATAATACAGGTATTGTAAAATATGATTGAATCAATTTGTTTTCTCATAGCTACTATATTGTCTTAACTTCCAGGTTTATAGATGGAATTGTTACTATCATTCTTACATTCACTTACTATATTATGTATCATTATAATATTCATTCACTATATTTTTTATCATTATAATCTTTATTCACTATATATTATATATTACTACATGACATTGAATATATATTGGGAATGGAGGGAGAATCAGGGTATCATTCAAGCTGGAATTGGACAATGGAGTGGTATGACAACCGGCGTCTAGGAGGGAATAAACAGTATCATTTTCTTATCCTACCGATTTGATTGTGATGCTGTGAATACTACACCAACAGTTTCAGTGAGAGTGACGCGCCCTTCTTAACAAGCCATGCTGTAGATAGCTTAATAGTAATAGTGGGTTATTCGATTTGTTGGATCGTATCGTTCGAAGGGGAATCTTATGTTCCCGCGGGTTTCGCGTAAGTGTCTCTGCTTACGGGTCCGCCCCACAGTTTTTGGCCCTTCATACAGCGTTACTGTGAATGCAACCCGGTAACTCAATTTGATCTTGCTATTAAGTGGAGCTGCATACATGACAAAGTCGTAGAAGGGATGGTGGCTACCTTACATACATACATACATACATATGTTCGTTTGCTAGTTTGTGTAATTTCTGCAAAATAAAACGTAAGTGTATGTTTTAATTTAAGCCTCGGATCGTTAGTTTCTTCCATGGCTTTCTGTGTAGAAACATTTCATAGACAAAACATTTATCTTCAAACTACGCCATATCCTGTCAGTTTGAACGTAATTTTCTCTTGCATAACCTTAGATTGACTTCTTGTGTATAAAACTGAGCACTGAAACTTACTCAAGCATCTCCCATTCTTAATTAAGAAGGGTTGAAACTTCTATCAGGATATGCTCCTTATCCGAGAAATACACATTTTTGTTCTAGTTGTCTGGATTATTCTCATGCAATTTCTGTTTCATTTGTATGAGAGCTCCCACCCATATAGGGGAAGGTTCACGAACCACCATATAAAAAATCCTGCCTCTAAAAAACCCCACATGCCAAATTTGGTTCCGTTTGCTTGATTAGCTCTCGAGTTATGCAGAAATTTGTGTTTCATTTGTAGAGGATCCGTCCCTTCCAGACGGGGCAGGAGTCTCAAAACATCATAAAAACTTCGTCCGGCCTCAAAAACTCCTGCATACAAATTTTCAGTACACAGTAGGGGTAATTCACATGTTTGATGAAACTTGTGTTTCATTTGTATGAGAGCCCCCCCCCCCCTGTTTCAAAGAGGAGAGGGGTCTCGAAACACTTTCGAAAAATCGTTTGCCTTTAAAATTCCCATATGCCCAATTTTGGTCCAATTGTTTCTATTTGTATGAAAGCCATGCCTTCCAGATAAGTGAGGGCCTAAAATCACGATAGAAACATTTACTACCTCCAAAAACCCCCACATGCCAAATTTGGTTCCATTTGCTTGATTAGTTCTCGAGCTTTGCAAAAATGTGTGTTTCATTTGTAAGGGAACCTCTTCTTTCAGACGGGAGAGGAGTCTCGAAATTTCTCCAGCCAAAAAACCCCTGCGTACAAATGTTCATAACAGTAGGGATAATTCTTATGATTGGTTGAGTACCGAAGAAAGTAGGGGTCTCAAACCACCAGAGAGACATTTCTTGCATCCTAAAACTCTTACGTGTTAAATTTGGTTCCATTTGCTTCATGAGTTTTCCCATCTTTTCAGAGAAGGGAGGGGTCTATAATTATCATAAAAACCTATTCTGGCCCCAAAAGCCCCTCCAGACAGATAGACAGACAGACGGGGGCAGCAGGGACTGCAGGGACTGCGAGGATGCGTCCAGGGGCTTAACGACCCCCCTCCCACCCAGGAGTGCCAACCGGCACATTAGGATCAAAGCCTGTCAGATCTTAAATTACGGCATACTGGTCATACCATCTTATAAGGATCTTATACATGACTTGGACAACGGAGGAAAAAACAAAAACAACAAAAAATGAAAAAGCGAAAAACAAAAACAATTTAAACGACGATAGTAAAACGCCAGACAACGGAGGCGGAGGTGCGATAGTGTTCGCGCAAAGCAAAGGTCACCAGTGCTGAAATCGGAGGTCACTGTAAGTTTTAGCAGTAGCAGGTCACAGGGGTTCCTGACCCAGCTGTTCACCACGCAACGCAACAGTTGCACTACTCGAGGGAATAGTGTTGTGAAGAGCGACGCGATGGAGGTAGTCAGAAACCGGATCGATGGATTCAATGATTATGTTAAGGACAGGCACCACGTCCACAAGGAAGTAAAAGAGATGGTAACGCGAGTCAAATCGGCCGTGATGGCAGCCGAACGTGAACAGGATGTACTGAGGATAAGAGCAGAGACTGTCAAAAAAGGATCTTTAGGGCAGCCAAAAGGCCACGGAGAAGGCAACGGTCGATGCACTGCAAACGCCAAAGGAACCTCAGAATCCACGCTCGGAGAAAAGGAAAGGGACACACCAGGATACAAAGAGGAGCAGAAGAAGCTCAAAACAACGAGGAGAAAGGTGAAGGCAGTGAATGGCGCACTGTCGGCAACCAGAAAGACTAAAAGAAGAAAATACAGCAGCAAGTGAAAACTTCAGGAAAGAAGAAGAAACAGATGCCTAGGCCTCATTGGGAGTGAAGTAAGGAGTGACGCTCTAATTGTTAAGGTAAAAGCGGAACGACGTACACTGAACTCCTCGAAAAAGTGAGAACTAATCCTGAGTTAAAGGACCTACGTGAGAAGGTGGTCAAAAACCAGGCACACCAGAGAGGTGAGATGCTTTTCGAGCTGAAGAAGGATCCTGCCATCAAGAGCACAGCCTTCAAGACGCTCGTTGAAAAGTCTCTTGGTGAGCAGGTGATAGTTAGAGCTCTCTCACAGGAGACTGTGATCGAGTGCAAGGATCTTGACGAGATCACAACAGAAGACGAGCTGAGGAGGGTGCTGAAGGGATACTGCGATCTTTGAGATGCACCAATGGCAATCCAGTTAAGGAAGGCAGCTGCCACGACAGCTGACAGTACAAGCTGTTGGAGTTGGGTCGAATAAAAGTTGGGTGGTCGGTGTGCGTCCCTCGAGTTCCAAAGGATTGGAGAGACACTTTAAGTGCATGGGTTTTGGCCACCAGGCGAGGAACTGCAAAGGTCTTGACAGATCTGATCTGTGCAGGAAATGCTGGGAGAAGGGCCACTTCGCGAGAGACTGCACAAAACAACCGAGATGCATGCTTTGTAAAAGGAGGATGGAAACAACCACATCACGGGTGGCTATAGGGTGGTAAAGAGGTAACCTAAATGAAATCTCAATCATTGCAACTTAGCAAAGCAACTGTTGTGGTAGTCAACAACAGAAACAAAGTGTGACGTCGCAATCATTGCGGAACCGTATCGTGTTCCTTCCGATAACGGAAACTGGGTAGCAGATAGAGGCGGCAATGGCGGCGATACAAGTTATGGGCAGATTTCTCATCCAAGAAGTAGTGTTCAGTTCATCCGAAGAGTTCGTGATCGCCAAAATCAACGGGATCTTTGTATGCAGCTACTATGCACCCCAAGGTGGACCATGGAGCAGTATCTGCCAGATGCTGGATGCACCTGAGAGGAAAGCTCATCGGAAGAAGACCGGTTGTCATCGGAGGTGACCTCAATGCTTGGGCTGTGGAGTGGGGCAACCGAAGTACCAACGCTGGAGGTGCAGATCTGCTGAAGCCTTGGCAAAGATGGAAGTTACATTATCGAATGTAGGTACCGCCAGCACATTTTGCAGGGACAGTAGTGAATCTGTCATCGATGATTACCTCTTGTAGTCCGTCGCTGATGACAAACATGAACTGAAGAGTGTGTGAGCAGTATACCCATAGCGACCATCTGGTGATCGGGTACAGCATCAGCCAGTGAAATCCTGTCCGGAATACGAAGGCCAAATAGTTGCAAGCGGAAATAGAACGAAGAGCCAACAACGTGGCCACGTACACCTTACAGCGAGGAAATAAGAAGTAACGTTGAGGGCATGCAAGGCAACACCATATGAGTAAATATGGTTTTCTATCTCAAGTTATTTACGTTGATGGCATCAGCTGCTTAAGGACTGTCTGACTTCAACCATGTTCTTAATTTTATGTGTCCGAAAAAGATCTTTATACCTTTTCTTTACGTAAAGCCTCATACAAACCTCACACATCCGTCAATGCTTATGCCACCAATGATAATAAAGCAGAAATCACAACACTACATCGACTTCAGCGTCAACTTTAAAATTATTCATTTGAAGTCACCAAGGAACTTGACATAGCCGTTAAAACTGACGGTGACGTACTATTGTGGCTTCAGTTTATAACTTTTTGACGTATACACTCAATTATGTTCTTACGCGATTTTGTTTAAGGCATTCATGCAGGATAGATACAATATTTTTCATACCAGCTGATTTTTATTTGTTTTTTTTGTGTGTGTTTTTGTAACATGTAGAACTAAATTTGGTTGAAAATTGAGATCACATAATCAAAAATAAAGGCCAAAACAAAATCGCCTGAACCTGTAAAATTTTCTGTTTTTAAGACGTCAATTCAAAGGCAATAATTGGACATGTCATATAAATTTAAGACTGATAACGCCTGAATCTAGCCTATTGATGTCTGGCCTATCTAGCCTGTGGAATTAATTATATTTTTCTGTGTTGGTAACCGTTAGTTTATAATGTTTTAGCTACGCTGCATTAGTATGTTTGGGATTATACTAGAATATTACCATTATCAGATAACCAGAATAGCCTATATCTTGGGATCTACAGTTTGATAGAAAAATGTTATTTTCTGCGTTATCTACTGCACATAAATGAAACGATAGATTTTGCTTAAAAATTATAGGATATTTTTACTGAATTTAAGTAAGATAACGCCTGAATCTAGATTGTTGTATGCAGTTTTGCCAACAATTTCGTTGTTTATGTGTGCTATGGCTTGGAATTAAACAAGGGAAATTTTACGTGCGTTTTTAAAATTGATAACTTGTTTCTGTCTAGAACAGGGCTTCCCAACCGGTGGTCCGCGACCCCCAGGGGGGTCGCGAGGGCCTTCTAGGGGGGTCGTGGGCGTCTGACCAGTGTGACAATTTTTATGCATACAGAATAAAAAAAATCTGATCCATAAAATAAAATGCAACCTACTTATAAAGTGCAAGAATTTAAAGAATTAACGAGTATATTTTAGTCTTCATGCGTCTTATAATTCGTTTGAGTAGAGCAGAGTAGTGGTGAACGGAAGACAACGAAGGACAGTTGCTTCCTCTATTGTCTTTTCTTGCTAGCACACGCGATTGAATGGATTCATTTTGTACTTGCTCTTTCCTTCTTACTGAGATGTGAGTTGGTGTATTAGTGTGCGTTCTGATGGGTCGTTAAACGTGAAGAAAAACTTAATGAATGCGTAGTAGTAGTTGGCTAATTTGTTATGTCTTCTTTTACAACTGAACTGGCCATTCACGCGTCGAGTGCCGAATCAATCAACCGACCAATTTGTTGCTTCCACATTTAAAATTTTGCTGAGATTTTGGTTTACCGCTGCTAACTAAATATTGTCAACTTGAATAGGTAAAGTATTCAATAAATTTAAAATAGTTACAGAAAAGAACATGATTATGTTGTACTTTATAGACGGCCTCACCATGGAAAAGAAACGCAAGTATTCCGAGGATTATATGAAATTCGGTTTCACAACTATAACCGTTAATGGCGTCGATAAGCCACATTGCGTGCTTTGTGGCGTTGTGTTGAGTGTTGAATCAATGAAGCAATCAAAATTGAAACGGCATTTGGATACCAAGCATGCCGAGCATAGTACTAAGGATGTGGACTTTTTTCAGCGTCAAGAAGCTGGCTTGAAACCGCAGAGATTCGATGCCACTGGCACTGGCAGCATTCAACAACAAAACACAGCAGTAGTGCAGGCATCATATGAGACAGACATGAGAAATCGCTAAAAACATAAAAACTCATGCGATTGGAGAAACTCTGATCAAACCTAGCAGGCTGAAAATGGTGAATTTGGTTCTTGGGGAAGCAAGTGAAAAGAAAATGCGGCAAGTATCATTATTAAACAAAACTGTGCAAAGACGAATTGCTCATATGTCTGAAGACGTGAAAAAGCAAGTTCAGAAAGCAATAAAACAATCTCCTTTATTCGCAGTTCAACTCGATGAATCCACGGACGTCAGTTCCTGTGCGCAGCTCTTGGTGTTTGTGAAGTAAGTTTGCTCTGCTGGCGATTTAAAGGAGGAGTTTCTTTTCTGTTGTGACTTGGAAACTACTACCAAATGTTATGGGATCTTGGCTAAAATCAAGGCGTTTTTTAATTTGGTGACTTGCAGTGGAAACATCTTTGTGGGGTTTGCACCGATGGAGCTCCTGCAATGCTTGGCAAGAAAACTGGATTTCAGAAGAAGGTCAAGGAGCTTGCCCCACATGCCGCAAGTGTCCATTGCATGATCCATCGATATGCTCTTGCCAAGACGTTGCCGGAAGGGTTATTGAAAGTACTGGAATTGGTCATACAGATTGTTTACTATGTTAAGTCTGGAGCCCTGAATACACGTTTATTCAAGGAACTCTGCAGGGAAATGAACTCAGATCATGAGGGTCTTCTTTTATACACTTCCGTACGCTGGTTGTCGAAGAGTAATGTACTCAACCGTGTTTTCGAGTTGAAGGATGAGATCCAAACGTTTTTGAAAGCTCAAGGGAAAAATGATTTCCTTGCACATTTTAATGAAGAAGACGTTCAGAAGCGTCTCGCTTACTGAACTGATGTATTTGAGCATCTGAATTGGCGGAATTTGAAACTTCAGGGCAAACAATCCAATTTTGTTCACTTCCAAGATCATCTTCATGCATTCGCGGAAAAACTAAAAAATTGGCGCCGAAAAGTTAAGATGGGAAATGTTGCATGTTTGATCGTCTGTGCAATATGACCGATATAGGAGCAAGCGAGCTGACTTCGGCTCTCCAAGCAAAAATTATTGCACATTTGGATTCACTGGAGCAGCAATTTGAGAAGTATTTCCCCGAGTTGAAGCAAGAACTAGCTGCTTTAGTACGCAACCCGTTTTCATCTTCATTGGATGTGGCTAGCCTTCCAGATGAGATACAGGATGAATACTTGGACCTAAAAAACGATTCTTCGTCTCGCGATTTGTTTCATGAAAAGTAACTGAGTCAGTTCTGGTGTGCTATGTATGGCTGTCTTTTTTGTTTATTGATTTATCAATAAGTAAACTATCATCACACTTTGTGAGTACCTACAACAAGTGCCGGATTTAGGGGATGCAAATTGGCTTTCGAACATTTAAAAAAATTATCTTGTTATTGCAATAAAAAAAACTATCATCAAACTTTGCCAGTGATCCTTACAGCATCCTCATTGTCAATTTAACATAGTGTATCTTATTTCACATCCCTAAACTGAAAATTTATTTGTTTATCTTACGACATCGTAGGTAGGATTCACAAATCTTATCGTAGTTCTCCTGCACAAAACCCGTACTTTTAAGACGAGCTTTTATTGAATCCGTGATTGATCTCACTGGTCCATGGTTACTGGTGAGAAATTACTCGATTAATGAGTAATTTTTCATTTTTGGATAAACTAGTGATTCCTGCCCTTAACATAGGAGGATCAGCTTGTCTTCACTGAATTCATTTCGAGAATGTTTTTTTCTTAGTTCCTTGACTATCGCTATTTTCTTCCTTGGTCTGGTTCACCTCTTGTCGTAGTCATTCAAATATCTTTTGGGTACATTAATTGTTATGTTATTTATTCTCCGTGCGAGGAGTAACGATTATGATGTAGAAAATTGACGTCCATGGTTCGAGTACCATTGGATACATGCCTTTTCACTCAATTTTCAAAAAAAACATCTGTTAGATTTTCTACCTGCCGCACTCTGACGGAACTTTCAACACTTTCTCTTCACATCTTTCATTCTAGCCAAAAACATTAATGTCCACTCTTGGTGCCTCATGGTGATGAGCGAACATCTCCTTCTACATCATCTTTTGGGTATTTTTGTAACTTGCCCGGGGGTAAGATTCAAACTCATGACATTGGTGTGGATGTTAACCACTACGCCGGGGTCGCTCCCATTGTACAAAGAGGTGTTATGATAGCATTTTAGCTGACGACAAACAATATGAATGTTTCATTCAATTTACGAGATATTTGATTTACGTGTACAATTCTTGTGTACAAAACGAGTGAGAGATGATTTACGAACAAAAATCAGTGTAATCAGCCAGTTGTGTAGAGAATAAACTGAAAATTTACATAAATAATACGATACCTTGGTCGCAACACATGTTTAAGCGAACCTGTGCTGATCTATGAGCTACCCAACCAACCAACTCCGTACTACATATCTATTAGAGCATCGGTTAGTCGCTTATTTCGCTAAACAAGTTATTGCATCATCGATATTCCTTATGTCCGTGTAATGTTGAATAATAATTGTCAGGATTTTCCTGAGAAAGCTTTTCACTTCCAAATAGCTTACTTTAATCAGACAGAATAAGAATGTTAACTTTTGTACATGACAGTTAACCGTATGAGATTTACAAAATAAGCAAAGTGACACAATAATGACAATTATCAAACTTCCGAATTATGTTTCACAATTTGCTTTTTGATTTATGATGTGAACAACGAAGTTTTATTTGAAAGTAATAAAGGTTTCTACTGAGACCCGCACCGCAAATACCGCCCGGTCTCAAATAGGTTTGTGACACTGGCTGGATTTCGTACCAAAATGGCCATCTTTCACTACCCTTAGTGTCCGAAATATGCATTAGGATGGTTAATTGCATCGCAAATTTGCCATTATCACACATTCTTGCCTCGTTATACTGTGGTAATCACTTTACCCGGGTTCCTCGTTCGCCGTAACGTTGATGTCTTTTATATCACTGAGTTAAAATTCGCCACAACACTTACTCACACGTCACTTCTTCGGCATGCCATAGCGGAAAACACAAACATATTCGAGGACTTTTACTGCGCCAAACGTGCGGCATAAGTAAACCAAGACTCTCACTCTCTCTTGCTAGGAGATGCCCTGCAGCTTCGACAAAACAAACCACGAATGACGACGAACATCTTTTCTAAGTCGCGTTCGTTTTCCTTCGTATGTCGCTGCTGCCAGCGATCATTAGATTCAACAACATTCGACATTCGCTGCATGAAAGTGAGAATGGGTGTATGGATTCCTAAAGACGCAACGTCAATTTCCATACGAATTTGCTGTACCAAAAGTCCCGGGTGAGACGATGCCGTTTCTTGTATGTGTGTGCCACTACGAGGCGCTGACAAAAAAATGATAATGTCATCCTCACTCACGGAACAGCATGGTCGAAAGCTCCTTCTCTGAATAGGACTAATGGAGAATGAAGGATGGTGAGGGGGTGCCGTCAGTTAGGGGAAGCATGACGAGCCTGCTATGGACTTTTTCTTTAATCTTTATGACTCTCGAGCATGGGTCGCGTCCGCGTTGACGATAGAAGCCGTGACTTGATGACAACAACACAACGATCATGGTACTTTTGAATGGTGTGGAGTTTGGTGGTTGTAGGTACTCGTAGGTAGATAAAAAGGCCAATTTTATACACATCCAGAGAAGGTGGCAAAGCCGGATTTAGGTGATAGTTTAATGAAGACATAAAAACGCTTTCACGTTGCTTTGCTCAGGTGAAGCATTCGGAACTAAACAGTCTATCAAGATGGAAATTGTCTTTGTCACATGCGTTTGAAATTCTTGTTACATTCAGAAAGGTGATGCTGTTGGCTGAATGAAGAAATTTCCATATACGAATATCATTTAAGGTGACCTTCGCTTGTAAATTGTTCGTCGACATAAGCATTATTATTAATTTCATTTGTACAAGCTCTATAGAATTCGCTGTACAGCTTTACAATATACATTAATGATCTTAAATATAAAGTTAAAAGTGGTAGAATCGATTACTAGTGGCTATCTCGAAGTTAGAGGGGCTTAAATAATCATATACAAGACACATGTGCTTCTAATTTTTTTTATTAGTTCATTTATTTGTTAGGCTCAGGTGTGTGTAACACTTTACGGAGCCGATATTCAATATTGTTGTTAACAACATTTTATTTTTCGATATAAGTAAAAGTGGGGAGCCAATTACTCGTGGTTAATAGGTCACATTATCGTTTGGATAGGGCTAGGCAGGTAACTTATTTAAGCCATTATTTGCTGCTTATGGTTACAACATCTGCCAAATCCTCGGTCCAGGTAGTTCTTTTTAGGAACTAAGCCGCAGATGGGTGACCATAGCTTGCTGGGCAGATACAAGTAGCACGGAAACAAAACGATATTATAATTGGGACACAATAGCAGGAAACTTAATAGAGTAGAGGGGAAGCGGGGTGATGACATCACACTCAGACAAACAAAGGAATTCGTAAATCGCTTGCATGTAGGGAAGATCACGCATTCCCTGTTGTTCTATAGTCGTGCTCTGGAGGCATCATTATCAGGAAAAGCCAAACTGCGTAAGCGATGTCATCATAACTGGTTCCGCACCTACATATATTGCCATCGACGAGGTTAATTCTGTAGAGATGTGCATCTAGCAAGTAGTGGTTGGATATAAGTCTTGAAATCACTCGAATGTCTAATCACCCCAGTAGCACACTTATAGTCATTCAGTTGGGATTACATAAATATGACTTGCCAAGTCATAATAAAGTTACTACAACTAATTATGACCGTAGTGTGCTACTTGGGCATAATTATCTACTTCTAACTTAACATTTTTTATATGAACATTTAAACACACACACACACACACTGAAATAGAAAAAAACCAAAACTTAACATACAGGTTGAACATACTACAATCTACAGCTAATGTTAGTCAGAAACACATAAATGAGTTTCATAAACTCTAGAGCACGTAGAACCAAACTATCGTGAACTCATACACTACGTGTCTATCTTGAGTCTGGTTGAGCCCGAAGGGAATTATAAAACTGTCTTCACGATGCTTAGCACACTACCAAATTAATTGATCTGCGTCTTGGTTACCTTGTCCACATTCTCAGAGATTGCTGTCACTCAGCCTGACACGATATAAATGAGTGTTCAAAGAACAATGATTAGACATGATGCGAGACTTACTCGAATGAAGTGTCGACCTTCATCCAATCCCCCCAAACTAAGATTTCTTCGATACCTTAGGGATGAAAGAAAATTGCCATCACCCCGAATCTCCGTTACTCCATTTATACTGTCAGCTGACGACTGACCGTTGACGAAAAATAGGAAAAAGTCATCGAAGGTGATTTTTCGATTATAAATATCGCCTACCTTTGCAACCGACTTTTGTAATATGAGAAGGAGAGAACACCGCGAATATATGCATTTTAAAGCTCCTGTTTTTTTCATGAGAAAATACGAGGAGTGCTTTTCCGGCCTTAAGGAGCGAATAGCCTCTTTAGAACTGAGACTTTCCATAACAATGAAGTGCTGATTCTGTGTAATTTAGGTAACAACTTTAAGTGTTGCATTGCAGCTTATTTAACGACATAAATGGAACAAGGAGCTTGAAATTTACGGTTGGCGTTATGAATATCATTGTGCAGACCAAAGCCAACGGAGTTCTCATTCAATGTTCGGTCAGTGAAAAAAATTTCAGTGGATCAACTTGATATTGAATAAAACAATGATCCGCTAGAATTTCACGAAGCTCCTGATTTATATATAAATCAAAATGAATCGTGTTGCTGAAGTCGGAGAAACAATTGGGAATATTCAGCAAAAGGCTGACATCCTGTATTATGCACAATTAGTACAAAGTCATGGAGTGAGTTTAAGGATTCAACTCAGGAAGCTTCTCAAAGTTATCGATGTATCCCAAATTTAAAGCTTCGGTTGTGCCGGGCTATGCCTCCTAGAAAAAAATTGTTTACAAACCCAGTATTTTTAGTAAAAAAAAATGATACCTAGCTCTACAGGGTGCAGCAGAAAATAATGCGAAAATTTGTTCTATTTCTTTCAAATCCCATTTTCAACTAATTCAAGCAATAATATCAACATGTTCGGGTGCAGTTATCTTCATAAAGTCCTTTTAAACTAATTTATTCAATGTGTTCTCCATTTTTATTAATAACATCCTCGAGCCGACGCCGGAAGCCAGAGCATGCCTTTCGGACGTAGTCCTCCGACATTGACGGCCATGTGCGTGTTATGGTTATGCCAGGGTTTGCACACTAGGGTGTGATGTTTGGCAGGCTCGTGCTTCAACATATGCCCAAATCGAATAATCCAACGAATTAAGATTTGGACTGCTAGGGGGCCACAAATCCTTCGGCCAAAGCTTCATGTTATCGTTCGACCATTGTTGGGTTCGATTGGTGGTTGACACGGCGCTCCATCTTGCTGTAGGACAACGTTTTGGTCCTCGAAGAAGTTGGCCTTCACCCAGGGAAGCACTTGGTCCTTTAAAATACCGATATACACTTCGGTATTGATTTTTACTCCAGCATCGATGAAAACAGGCGGCATTTTGAAACCGCTGGGCGCCACCAAGCTAAACATCATGACACCAGCCAGATGTTTGGTTTGAAATTTGAATTTCACTTTTTCCGGAACGTTCTCCATTTTCTGCGGTGAAATGAACCGATCCGTGCGGCTGTTGGCCATAGCATCGATGTTGAAAAGTTTTTCGTCGGAGAACAGGATTATCAAGCAATCTCTTGGAACGAGTCACTCGTAGTTCCTTGACCTGGTCCGACATCAAGAGGCGTTTCACTCTGGCTCTGGAAGATGCATGCAGGTCTTCTTTGATGATTCTCCGCATGGATTTCTCAAAAATATTGGCTTCCTTTGCAAGTTTTCTTATGGAACGCACCGTTTTTGCACGGACCGATTTGATCACGTTCGGCTCCCGGGCTTCCGCTGCTTATGACTATCATTCAGGGACTTTTTTATGCGGTAAATTATTGCCAAATGGCACCACCTACCACCTTGGAAATCTCTTTCGGCTTCTTCTGGGCAAGCAACAAACTGGTGATCACTTCTTTCGCGAACATTTTGACGAATTTGCAATAAAACAAATAGAATGTTTGGATGTAGCACATGAAAGTGAACATAAACAAATACACTTTCGACAGAAATTAGTCACTAGCTACACGAATTAACCCAATTCTCAAGTTTGAACATTTTCGCATTATTTTCAGCCGCACCCTGTAGAGCCCGAGTAGACAAATTTGTTTGTAAATTGTCGAAGGTGTCCGAGCAGATCGACCCGATTGCGCCCCGTGACAGACACTGCGCCGCCATCTTCAAGTTGTCTCACCGTACACTTGTTACTTAGACAAACATCAATTTCTTTGGCATAAAATGATCCCTGGGGAAGACTCTTGTAGCTAAATCGAAAAGTTTTCATGAGAATAGCTCATATGTTTCATTTTGCAGTGTTTGGTGTGGCAATGAGAGCGCAAGTCAATTCAAAGCTGAGGGTTAGGGAAGGATAATGGTGAACTGGTCTATTCGGACTACCTGAATGCTATGATAGGTGATAAAGATTAGGTTTGGGTAAGGGGTTTATAGTGTTTTTGGATCGAAATGGCCGCGTTCTTCGTTTCTCATTTTGCAGCACAGGGTAGGGCAGTAAGAATGCAAGTCAATCCAAGTCTGGTCGTGAAGGAGGAGTAATGACTGACTCGCCACATGCAGGCTACATGATCGCCATGGGAACCATGGGAGGGGATGAGGTTGAGGTAAGAGATTTGTAGTCTTATTGGGTTTCATTTGGCCAAGTTGCTACGAAATGATCAGAAATGTTTAATTTGAAGTTACTTGTACTTGAATCAAATAGTGAATATTATATTATATATCTTTTCCCTCTAGGAAAACATGTTTTTTTTAAATAAAACTTGTGAGTTATTAAGCTATGATTTTATATATACTTGCTTAGGAGTAATGAAACTTCTCTTTGTGTACTGTCTATGATTTTTTCAAAGCTTCTCCATAGTTTTTTTTGTCCTGAAATTGATAGGATCATTGCCATATCAATGCTATATGTAAGCCAGGCCTAAGCTTGTAGTTCACACTTGGACATGAATTTTACAGCCGTTCCACAGTGGCAAAAATGGAACCAAAATCTCATTAATTTAGACGACGCAGGGTTGGAGTCCTAAAAAATAGCTTTTCTTATGGGAAAAATGCGGGAAATCGAATGGTGTTGGTTTTATTTAGGGTTGACCACAGTAAGTGTCCCATTTTACCTATTTCTCCCCTAGTTTTGGATGCAAATTAGGTTTATTACTGAAAAACAGAACTTAGTGCTATTAAATTGCATCCAAATGCACTGTAAATTTGCAGAAAAACCTGAAGAACTGAATGAAACTGTTCCGATGAACACCGTTGGGCTCACCGTGAGATCCCTGTCAGAGAGTGCGCCGTTGGTTCGAAGGAGAATGACAGCAATACTGACAACTGAGATCAATGAATGGAAGTATTTACATAGGAAATTAATTATTCTAAAACGTGCAAATGTTCTTTGGATGGAGTATTAAAAAAGTTCTAATTTAATTAAGATCTATTATAAAATCCACATTTTGTTAAACATCAAACATATAATTTGCTCTGAAAGTAAGTGTAAATGAATTTGTTGTATTATTTCTGCTTAAACTAACTAAAATCTAAAATAAAAGATCAGATCCTTTCAATCAGGTTAGCCGGCATATAAATAGATCAACGAAGTGGATGTACATAATTAAATTACAGTAAGTCTTATATTTTCTTATTTAACTAGCTTAAGTCCTAACATTATATACAATTTATCGAAACAGTTGAGCAAAAATTTAATCTAATTTACAAAACAGGAAAACAACTGTTTGCCAGTGTCGTGATCCATCTGCAAGAAGAAAGGGTTTGGAAACTTAAATGTAAGACATTTAACACACAACTTATTGCTACATATTGATAAAAATATAATTTTCGTTATAACTTTGATCAGCTGCTAAAGCAGACACCCAGACAACCAAAATGCACGTATATTGAAAGTTGTCTTTATGATATACAAACATATATGTAAGTAAACAAATCATATAGAACGCAAAATATATGGGATATACGTGCAAAAGTGGAGGCCATATACGTGCAAATTCCATTGGTTTCTTAAACGAGTTAATTTGATATCGCATGCGATTGAATTTGTAATAACAAATTCGATTTAAAAAGCTTAGCGATGTATATCCGATTTAGTTTATAACGCAGAACGATGAATAAATGACACGTCGAATATAAGTCGAAAATTTGCACTCTTTACGGTTTAACATAAACATAACATGATAAAGGCCACAATTAATTGCGATGTTGACTCAAAATATCGAGATATACGATACTATTTGAACAGTGATTGTCTGGGCAGTGATTCCAAAGACTGTTTCCTATAATAATCCGAACAAATAAATTCTGATCTCAGTTGTCAGTATTGCTGTCATTCTCCTTCGAACCAACGGCGCACTCTCTGACAGGGTTCTCACGTTGAGCCCAGCGGTGTTCATCGGAACAGAAACAGATGTACCATGCGGTTTTGAAGATCGGCGCTAGTAACATTACTCGCACTTGCTCTGTACTTATGTAAAAAGGTACGAAAATCGAATGGTGAAGGTTTCAGGACCTATCCACAACCCAGTTTCTATTACCGGCACGGATACGGTATGGGTAGGAGATTATTGCAATATCTGTTCCCGACTCGCGAACTGCCTGAAACAGCAGTTGCTGGGCCGCCTCACAGTGGTTTTGGTTCAGTTGTATTACCCGCACTGTGTTTAACTTTAGGTCTACCCTTGTAGCAGTTGTCTACACATGACCAAATCTACCACAAATAAAGCAGCTGTTACTCGGAGATGGATTGTAATTATTCGTCACATCTTCTAAGGTGAGCGCTGGTCGATGTTGACTACCCGACGATCCTGCCTGAGGAATATACAAAGAATCTTTGGGGCAATTACGCATTGCGCTACGGTGCAGCGCAGATAGAAGACGGAACGTGGAGGAGGTGATTGCTAGTTGCGAAGCTGATTTCTAGCTGTTGACGCTGGACACTCCCACTTTATGCACTCTAAGATTTTTTTTACAGAAATCTGTAAAATTTTACCGAATTCTCAACAGCTGAACGTTCGGTAATACGATTTAAAGGATTTCGATGAAATTTTACAGTTATCTGTAAAAAAATTACCGGATATCGGAAACCCGATAAATCGGATAGCCGAAGCTGTTGAGAATTCGGTAAAATTTTACGGATTTCGGTAAAATCATCTGAGAGTATGTCTCTAGGCTTAATGGACTCACGTCGATGCCTTTTTTTTCGGCTTGCTTCGATTCATCCAGCAACTTCCGCTTCACCGGCTTCCAATGCAGGTATCAAACGAGTCGGCATAGTCTTTAATACCATATCGACTTTCAGACTGGTTTCAAGATCTTGCAGAGCGTTGGCCCGACTTGCCAACAGCTTTCAAAACGGAAAAGATGGCCCGCCATGTTCCCACCGGTGTTGTATTCTCCTTGCAAAACTTTTTCAGCTATGACACGCGGATGGACATCGTCATCTTCTGATGATACTTTTTAGCACTATTCAGGGCTCCTTAGCAATTTCTTGACAATTCCGGATCAGCACGTGTTGGCTGTCATCGACGAGTACAACAATAGTGGCCTGCTTTTAGCGTCTCAAAGTTTCTGTGGTGGACTCCGCGACATGCGTTCAAGGATTTTTCTGCATCTCAACAGCACATTCCATGGATTTCCAACATTTGTATACCTTATTTACTCTTCAGATTTTGCAGACGTTCAGCTTGCTACAGTTCACTTCTCAGTTTGAGTTAAAACCGTAATAAACGTAATATTCTTCCACGGGGAAATCACGCAGTCATATTTTCAAACGTCAGCTCTGCACTATGGTTTACTTTGATGGTAAATTTCTGTTCAATATCATGCTTCCCAGCTCATGCTCATTTATAGATTGTCGCAATACAATACAAGCTTGAATTGCATATCGTGACATTTCATAATATTTTATACTAGAGCTTTAGCAAATATTCGGTCAGCAGAATATTTGGTTTTTGTTTTTTGAAAACGACAAAGACGTTTTATTTTATTACCTAAAGTTTGCCAGTTTACATGTTCCAAGAATAGATGGACAGAAAATTAGTGTATAGTAATATACTAATCCTTCATATTCAAAAATTTAAAGTTCCGGTTCAAGCAAATTAGCATTTCTGCATTCTTCGGGAGAAGACTGTTGCGATGTTGATCGTAAAGGGTGTCCCACATCAAATTGAATCACTGAAAAAACGCTGTACCCATTTCGCATAGTGTATTTTCTTTTGAAAATTTGGGTAGAAGTAGTTTCGAGTGTGTTCTTTTGTTGTATTTTTTTCGCTGTCAGTTTTTCGAAATATGGAAAAAATTGCGTCACCCAAAAAGAAACGTCGCTTATTGATTTTGCGCAAGCACCTGGAAAATCCCCAACTCTCTCATCGGGGCATCGGAAAACAACTCGGAACAACGGTGAGTCGTGTGATTAAACGATACTACTTAGCTCTGAACATCGAAAAGCGATCAGAATGGATGTTCTATTAATTATCAGGGTCATAAGCGTGTAATGAAAGCGTTTAAGCGAATTCTTCGGTCAGGGATGTGGCCAAAAAGTTGAATCTGTTCAAATCTTTCGGTCAGTGAGTCAGAGAGAGGTCAGAACCAGAAGGGACTGCATACGTTCAAAGTGCAGAAGGCTCCAAATAGTGAAAAACGGTAAAATACGGTGCGAAAGTCACGGTTCCGGAAGCTGTACACCCAGATGCTGACGAAACCTCATTGTCTCATCAAAATCTCGTGAAATTTCAAACCAATCCCTGTCCGGTATGCGATCCAGGGAATTCACAGGTATTCAATATCGCTATTTGCTATTAATCGATGAAAACCTTCGTTCTTCACCATTGATAAGTGCTGTAGATCAAAAGCAATCATTTTTGTAATGGCGATTGTAGTCTACTGCACTTAAACTTTCCTTAATCGTTGTTTGAGTTATGCTCGTCCTTAGATTTCGATAATTTTAGGGCCAGCTCCATGATGTGGTAAAAATCGTACAATTTTGGATGCAGTTTTAGATGATTAATCATCACCGAATTTGTCGCATTCTTGTGGTTGCATGAGATTGTGGCATTGCATTCCACATATTTTGTAGTTGTCGATTTTTACAAAACTTTTCCAAATAGAAGAATATTTGTTTGCGAGACCAAAACTAATTTAAAGTCCGATAACTACGCAGAGCACAACACAAGAGAGAACTGAACAAATTTTTGCTCTGAGCTAGCTACATTAATTTGACAGTTCTTTCTGCACTGAAACAGAACGGGTAATTTGAATTAAAACATTAAGCATATAAATGATTTTATTTAAAATCTTTCCGTAAGCCAGCTTTGAAACGATTCCAATTTTTGTAGAAACTTTCAAGGATTTATTCGTTTATTTGGCCGAATATGCGTTCTACCGACCAGTAAACGTTCTAAGTATCGAGTATTCGGCCAATGGCTGAATAGTGGTATTCGGTGCAGCTCTATTTTAGACAAAAATCGTCTTTGTTAAAAAGGCGCTTCTTGGCAAGTCTCTGCTTCGTTTAAAATGCAATACAATCCTACATAGCTCGAAAGAGTAGTGTATATTTCTGTTCAATATCATGCTCATAAACATGAGGGTTATTGTAAAACAACAATCAATAGAGAAAAGTTGTACCGAATTATCTATTACCAATCACGCGTAATTTTCTGCGTTTTCTAATGCACATATATGAGATGCTAGAGTTGGAATAAATTCAATTCAATAGGAATAATTTCAAGTAAACTAAGACCAGATATTGCCTAAATCAGGTCTATTGTATGAAAAATGGCTAGCCGTTTCGTTTTATACGCTTGCTTCGGCTTGCAATGAAATGAGGGGAAATTTGACGCGCCTTCAAGATTCAACTATTTTTTCATATGTTTCTGATGGAAGAAAAATAATAGTAATAATAATATGAAAAATTAATAAAAATGAACGACAACTAAGTTAAGGAAAATATGTATATAGACATACAACAACAACAAGCAACACTCAATACTATACAGGAAAACAAACGATTTCCTGAAAGCCACTTGCACTCAATAATTCAACTCATCGACTCACTGCGTGTTCGGTAATCAAATAATTAACCATTTTCCCATACGATTTACAAAACCGCCTGTGGCATTCCAAAATCCATAATCAAGCTTTCTTTCTCTCGTGTGTCTAGCCTCTTGAAAATAGTCGAGGACGTCTCCAACAATCAAAAATGTCTGCCCGTAATTGTGGCCTAACTATTACCGTCATCGCTGGCCATCCCAAGTGATAAAATTGTACCCCTCTTAAGCTCTCTTTGATGCTCCACCAAGTGGCGAATGAAGTCCGGTTAAGTGTATCTAGTAATAACTGCTACGGTGGTCTCTCACACCGAAATGGTCATGGATAGTTTCAGCGGATAACGAACTTTGCTATACAGATCACTAATGCCATGGTCGTAATTCGCAAATCTTACCATCAGCATCATCATCATTATCATCATCTGACGTCAACAATTATCTGTCCGTCTAATGATGGACAGTTTTGTATGTAAGATGAACTGAATTTCTCAACCTGCTAGTGAGAGTTTCAGTTGATTGTTCAAGTTACTCATATAATCCAAAACCGTTTGACAATTCTGCAACATCATTCTCGTTCCTCAAACAGTGGCCTGGCAACAATTAGCGAACCTTAGCTGTCTTTCGGAACATTGAGGTTAGAGTATAATTATTTTGATAATATTTATGTTCTATCAATGCTTCAGTTTAAACACCAATTTTCAATTCTATTAGCCTCCGATCCCTCTTCCACTACAGTATATACTTGATTAACTGACCGTACATAGCAACTGTTTGGGACTGCGAATTGAGTAATCACGTAAATGGCCATTCAGAGTGCACCTCTGCCATTTAGATAGAAATGCCAACTTTTACATTCCGCAGGCTAAATTTTGGACATCATCCGCTTCCAATTAGGTAAAGCGGCAAATTATCACCTGAGGTAGACTTCCTTTTTCGTTTAGCAATCAAACAAACTTTTGGTGGCTTTTTAATTTATCAATTGTGAATTTGTTAATAGTATTCCTAAAACAAAGTTATCAAAGTTTAAATTCATTTCATGTGAATAAAAAGCCATCAAAAAAAAAGTCGGGACTGCTGATATTCCACAAACTTGTCAATCAGTCACCAGAAATGTGTGCCATTGGACCATGTGTTTATGCAACCTTCAATTACAAAGAGAAATAATTACTCATCATTGAACAGAGACCGAAAGAGAAAACAAGCCAAAAGATCATGAAAACCAAGCCGCACCCCAGCCTAATGAAGATGATCATAATTATAAAGCTCGATCCAAGCTTTCCGGAAAGTGGGTTGCAAAATAGGCCTGCACAAAGAACGGAAACTTCTGCGCTGCATTCATCCGTTTCCACATGTTGCGAGCTTCTTCGGCGCAGTTCCTCAACGTTATCAAACGAAAGCGGGTGGGGTCAGAGTCTTCATTGGATTCCGCTCGCTCGATGTTGACACCAAATGGTCCTATGTCGATCATATGGTCCTCCCCTCGTCGTGAGTTCCGTTGGAACCGGTGACGGTTGATTTTCTTTGTTTGCTTCCAGTGTAAGTCCAACAGCAGGAGGAAAGGATCCGAGCACGAGGCCATCGAGGTTTGTTTTGATTTCGAAAGCACGGCAGCTCGCAGGAATTGCTTTTTAACGGAACTGGGTTGCTTGATGAAATCTTGCGCTATGGATTGGACGGTTTGGTCGTACGTTTTTATGGCCTGAACGTTCATCGCGGGGATGCTTCTTCTTTGCAGTTCACTGTGAATAAATGAATTTAAAAAAATCATAAGAGACGTCAATAGCATTGGTAGATGCTTAGTTATAATCTGCATTGAACCCTTGCACATATTTTTTAGATTTTGCTTATATTTTAAATCAACGCACAGAAGTTCCTAGGCATTGATGCCTAGGAAATGATGAAATTAAATAACCTCAATGTTACTCAGTTAATTCACAATTAAGTTGCTGTAACCAATTGTGGGAACTATGTATTACTTGGGTGGCCAATGTTTTGGCTTGTATTTATCAAAAAAAGTTTGAATACGTTCGTCTTTACTCTTCGATTTCACAGATTTTTCTGCAGGCATTGCCGGTAAAAATAAATTTATCTGCACTCAAACGAACTGAGAACGAGGACAACCTTAATGGGCAGACCAATTCTCGTGTACTTTGCTAACAGGAATATCTGATTATCTAAACAAAGCTGGGGAGTTAGATTCAAACGTAAATTTTCTAAAACTCTCAGCACCCTAACGAAAAGTAGCATTATGATCACGGTAGGGAAATGTTAGTCCATGTATTGGAGGCCCTAGTTTGCATAAAAGTGCTGAGGGTTTCAAACATTTCGCGAGTACTTTATCAAAAGGACGTAAGTCAAAAAATGTAAACAAACGCGTTATTCATGGCATGTTATTAAAAAAATCATGTATGTATGCCCATATTTATTGAACTTTTCGATGGATTATTTCTGAATGTTTTTATTAACTTTTTACAAAACGGTGTAAAATCACTTTTGCACTTTTTGGGAATATTGTAGATACGCCGCTTGTGTAGAAACCTAATTTGCGAATCATTGCTATACCGTTTGAATCCCCCTTAACGACGCGTTTGTAAAAGTCTTTATACAACAAGGTTACAAATTTAGATTATTTTTTAATTAAAATTTGTTTTTTTACTAAAGATACTTTTACAATGTTTTTTTACAGAAAAAAATAATACGTCGTTTTGATAAGTTCAACGTATCTGTGTGAAATATAACAACTTGACGTAACATTTCGACGAATCAACATTGTCATTCGCAAACTGACGTATCATTTTGATGCAAGTAACATGCCATATATTAAACTGACTTATCAAAATGACGTATTATCTTTTTCTATTGCAGACCGTTGTAAGAAACATTTTTTTTAATGAAACTTGAATTTTGACTCCTGGTGCAATTTTAAGCACAGTGATGAAATATCATTGACCAATGTGTCATTCAGTGGAATTTAATTAGGATAAACATGTCTGGTTTTCAAATAGGAATAAAAATAAACTCAAAAAAGTTCAATGCTGATTTTCTCATTATCGTCCAAATGTTACGTATGTCCATTTGAATGAGTACTCGAGATCTAACGTTTGAATCTTACTTTCCCTCTTTGTTTACAAAATCAGATTCGTCTGTTTGAAAAAGTACTCGAGAATTATCTTCGTGAATTTGAATTTTGAAATGGCAGGATTCTTTTGAGCAGAGCAACCGCTGAGTTTCAAAGCCTTAATTCTAAACAAAATCGTCAATAGGTCAAAAGTAACAATTGTAAACAATGGCTTAAAACGTAAATTTCCTGGAAATGCCAGGTTGCTAACATATATATCTACCAACGACGGGGAGGCAATAACTCCCTGAATCTGTTTCTGACTATTTTGTCTACATTTGGTTAAATTCATTCGTCGATGGATGTTCATTATGTCCTCTGCTGTTGTCAATATCAATATTCGAGTTCATCTAGGAGGAGATGATTTTAAGTATCAACTAAAGAAACAATATTAGTTTCTTTTGATGTTGAACATAATGTGTAAATTTTTAGGCTCGGATCGATAGGTTACAATAAATACAAGTTGTAATTGTGATAATAGAGGACAGTAAGACTCAGCGATTGACACTATTCGAAAAAATCATTTTCGTTGACATAAGGAGTGTATTGAATATAAGCTATCCACATACATTTGCGCTGTACGCATGTATTTGTGATGTTTTTTTTATGCTCTGAACACTGCATGCTGTGCATTTGACTGTCAGTTTTCTTTTGTTTACTTGTTTGTGCGTTTTAAATTCTGCGTTTTCAAAATGTCGCGTATTGAAAAAGGAAGTGAAAATTAAGGTTCTGGACACATGGCTAAGTAAGAAGGGTATTACTATGCGATAATTGGCGAAGCGGTTTGGAATTCATCATGCGAGTGTTAAAACCACCATTAATAAGTTTGGGGAACACTATTCTTTGGATGAGCTACCAGGAAGAGGCAGAAAACTCGATTCTTCCAACCCGAAACTGGAGCAGAAAGTGGTATCTCTAATCATGAAAAACAGATCAATGTCAATACGTGATTTGGCCAAAAAAGCAGGAACGAGTGTCGGAATGATCCAGCGTGTCAAGAGGCGAAACCACCTGAAGACCTACAAGAAGCAGAAAATCTCGAAACAAAGTGCAGAACAGAAGAAGCGAGCAGCAACAAGGGCCCGGAAATTGTATTCGCGTCTTTTGCAGCGTCCGGATGCATGCGTTTTGATGGACGATGAGACCTATGTAAAGGAGAACTCAAAAACCCTTCCAGGTCCACAATACTTTACTGCCGTCGTTGAATAGGATGTGAGCGATGCGGACAGGTCGATTCAAGTGGAGAAATTCGGTCGAAAGGTACTGGTATGGCAAGCAATATGTTCCTGTGGTTTGAAGTCAACCATTTTTTACACAACCGGAACTATAAATGCGGAAATCTATCGGTCTGAGTGTCTCCAGAAGAGATTGTTGCCTTTATGTAAGAAGCATAGTACACCTCCACTGTTTTTGCCGGATTTAGCGTTGGCTCACTATGCCAAAACCACTCGCAATTGGCTTGCGGAAAAGGGTATAGATTTCGTTGAGAAAAATATCAATCCACCAAATTGCCCTCAGCTTCGACCCATCGAACGTTATAAAAATTTGGGCTCAAGCGTCCAAAAAATGCGATGCAACACTTGTCCGGAACTTGATGAAGAGCATTCGATCCGAAGTTCGAAAATTCGTGAAGGAATAACTTAAATTTCATCCGGTCTTCATTATGTTCAAGTTTAACCTCGTACAATAAAGGATCAATTTTTTGTATGAATAAAATATCGGTTTTCAACATAATTTGAAAGAAAGTTTGTGGATAGCTTATTTTTGATACACTCCTTATCCAGATACTGACGAAGCCACATTATCTCATCATGGAATCATGATCAGGCGGACTTCTGGCAGCTTTCGAAGCTACTGTTCTTCACCGCCTAGCAGAAGTTGTGCGCCGTTCATGACTACCGGGACTGTAAACGGGGAGATCTAACTCAAGGAGTGTCTACAGAAGCGTCTGCTTTCTCTTTTGAAGCAAAACGAGTGCCTACGATCTTCTGCTCGGTTCTAGCTTTGTGCCACTAAATGTTGTCCTGGAGTGGTACGAAACCAGCGTGGTCACTTTCGTTCCCACAGACAGGAACCCCCATAGCGCACCGGATCTAAAGTCCATCGAAAAATACTGGGCAATTATGAAGCAGGCACAACGAACGCTTCCCAAGAAGGTCAAATCTGAGAAAGGCATGAAGAAAAAATGGGTTTTCGTACAGAAGATGTTGTACAGAACCTAATTAGTGGAGTTAAGTGTCTGTCTGTCTGTCTGTTTTTTTTATTTTTTATTTTTTACAAGCGTTGAAAGGCCATCAAAAATCTGCACGACAGATACCTGAGACACCACACAATATTCAGGCGAACAGGGTTAGGCTGCTGTTCGACCTGCTTAAAATGTGCCTCCGGAAAATCCAGATCTCTTATCCTCCTTACTTGTCTGTCTGTCTGTCTGTCTGCAACTTATAGACTCGGAAACTACTGAACCGATCAGCGTGAAATTTTGTATGGAGGGGTTTTTGAGGCCGGAAAAAGTTTTAATGATGGTTTCCTTAATGGTGGGCTCCCATACAAATTAAACACAAATTTCTGATGGAGAAGGAGATGTTCGCTCATCACCATGAGGCACCAAGAGTGAACATTAATGTTTTTGGTTAGAATGAAAGATGTGAAGAGAAAGTGAAAGTTCCGTCAGTGTGCGGCAGGTAGGAAAATTTAATGGATGTTTTTTGAAAATTGAGCGAAAGGGCATGTATCCAATGGTACTCGAGACCATGGACGTCAATCTTTGCCTAACATCCCACTGCGGGGTAGGTTGTAGCAACGGAATAAGTCCGCCACCTCAACAGACAAAAATTGACGCATGGAAAGACGCTCATGTACCACTGTGGCTTGTATAGTTATTCTAGCGATCTATTGTGTGCACTCTGTTTTTTAATTGATGCACACATGGGAGAGGAACTCTCTCCTTTTTGGGTTTGTTTTGATTCGCACCGACTGAAGATCACTAAAGTTACAAATTTTTGTATAAATCGAGAACTAATCAAGCAAAGTAAACCAAATTTGGCATCTGGGAGTTGTTGAATACAAAATATGTTTCAATGGTGGTTTGAGACCCTACCCTTCTCTAAGGAAGGCGCCCATACAAATGAAAAACAAATTTCATCATAATTCAAGAACTGATCAAGCAAATGGAACCAAATCTTACATGTGGAGTTTTTTTGAGGCAAGAAATTTTTCCACGGTGGTTCGAGACCCCCCTCCCTCTATATAAGAGGGGGAAGCTCATACAAATGAAAATGATATTTCTGCCTAACTCAAGAACTAATCAATCATATGGAACCAAATTTGGCATGTCGGGGGTTACGGAAACAATGACTGTATTGTGGTTTGAAAAACCTTCCCCCTCTGAACAGTTCTACTCCCATACAAATGAAACACAAATTGCTACCAAACATGAGAATTGTCCAGGTTACTTAAACACAAATCGCGTATTTCTCGGGTCAGAAGCAGTTTGAACTCCTGCTTTGTCAAAATAAAAAACTAATTCCGAAAAACAACTATAGCCGTGCCAGTTTTATTACATTTTCATTAATTTAGTTGCAAGTGTAGCAGCGCTCGCACCGGGTTCAGCTAGTGGATTAAATTTCATTGTCTGAAAGTTTGAGAAAGACTAGGTAAACTAGGTGACATTTTTTTCGTAATGCAAGTTGATGGGGGACATCCTTTACTGCCATTGTTTATATTCTTACTTAAACTTAAAGTCAGGCATTGTTAAAAATTTTGTAAGAACAATTCAGTTACAATAAAATATACTGCCTACGTTAGAATATGCTCTTTTTTTATAATATCCTGGACCAAACATAGATTATTTTCTACCTGTGCACACATACTGACACTCTCTGACACTTATGAGTCAACATGCAAAATATACATTGTATAAGACACTATTTCTTCCTTAGGGAAGGTCCATTAATTATGTCACGCATTAAGTGTGGAGGGGGTTATAAAAAGTCACTTTTTGCGTGACGTAATTCATGGACGCTCCCTTGCACAGTGCGTGTCTTAATCTATAAAGGACGCAATCCTGAGACAAAGCCGTTCTCTTTTGTTCACCTAAGACAAGCAAAACAAAACAAAACAAAACAAAAAGTATAACTTATCTTGAAACTTTGATTTGATTCCCTAATTTTGAAACATATAAAATGAATCACTGATATAGACGACTGACCCATGCCCCAATGCCCAAAACAACCCATGACCTATGACCCATGCCCCTAACAATGCCCCAAGGGCTGAACTGTAAAAATTAATCAAAACGCACTTAACACATAAAACACATAGAACATTTAACAAAGCTGAAGAGCCCATTAAGCTAAAACACTTAATATTGTAAATTTGTATAAAAGACAAAGAATGGAAATAAAAAACAAATTAAGTAAAGACGACTGACCCCGTGAAGGCAAGGAAGGTGAAGGATTACTTCAAGCGCAATCCGAACCATTTGATTCGGGACGTGGCCAAAAAGATCAATTCTTTCGTCTGGCAGGACTTCATATCTTCAAGATAAGGGAGGCGATTGATTGGTGCAGCCAAAATGCTTCGTAATGGACGACGAGACGTACTTTAAAGCGGACACCAAGCAGATCCCCGGCCTGGAGTTCCGCAAGAAGTACTTGATGTGGTAGGCGATCTGTGGGTGCGGCAAATTCTGCTAGCCGTACAAAACGATAGAGCGGTCAACGGACAAATTCATAAAGAAGCACCTGCTGCCCTTCCTCTGGTTCCACCAAGGTGATACAATGTTTTGGCCAGATCTGGCATCGTGCCATTATGGGAAACTGGTATGGAGTGGTACGAAGCCAACGATGTTGTTTTGTACCGAACGAGGCAATTCCGCCAGAATTTTGCCCATTAGAAAAATGCTGGGCAATTATGAAGGGCAAGCTCCACAAAACAGGGAAGCTCTTCAAAAACGACAAGGGCTTGAAGAAAGAGTGGATGATCGTGTGTAAGAAAGATGGCGCAGTTGTTGCACAGGATTTGATGGGTAGCGTTCAGTCCAAGGTCGGGCTTTTAGCCTAGGAAAGATGGTTAAATAAATCAAATTTGCAAAAACTCATCCCATATGTGTTTATATATTCCCTGAGTGTTTCAAAAATATCCGACCTGAAATGAATTTTTGGTGATCATTTTTGTCTGTTCCAATTTTTTCGAGTACAATCTTTACTTGACTGATGAAAATTTTTCAACCGTTCTTCAAAGAATTTAATATTGCATCTTGCATAGTAATTCCGAATTTGGGCTAGTTAAGTAAGATACTGGCTCAACAAAAGTCGTTGAAAAACTAAAATCATATCACTATGAAGAACGCCAACCCTCCAATTCATTGTTTTCAAGGATTGTTGATCCAACTTTTTCACTTGTTCGAACGTATATTTATTGTTCAAAGATTATAGTTTTGCACTCGCTACATTTCGCAGGCTTCGATTTATTTCAACAGAGTTGAAGTATAATGCAAGGGAGGGTTGTTAAAATACCAAAACTGCTGCTCTTATGGTGGTGCAACACACTTTATATTTTTAAAGGCATATTTCTAAGAAACAATAAAGATGTTCAGCAGTATGTAAGTGATTGAAATTTTCTGCACGAAATGTTTATGATTTTTGAGATTAGTGCCTTCAAAGTGGCGATAGGTAAAGCGAATCGGTCACGATTTGCTCAAATTTTATGTCTGTTTTACGCATTCTAGTTGAGTAATGAAAATAAAATTATGTGGAAGCATCTTTGGCTCGATTAATGAACATTTGAATTGCAGTCAATTAGGGATCACATTGAAGATCCAAATACTGTGTAAGATGAGATTACTGAAGCTCTAAATACTTGAAATCGATTAAAAAATATCTCTGCAGCCACAAGTATCTCTAAAATACGAACACAAACTTATCTCTTACAATACCGATTAATCAGCTAATCAGCAAATGATAAATCGATTCCGCATACACACACCACCAATATATAGGGTATGCTTTCTACTGCCTGCCTTGAGGTGATCTTGATGTCCAAGATTGATATGTAATTCGAGAAATCAACAATGGAAAAAGGCCGTGTCGTGTACGTTCTTTCGAAGTATACCTGTATTATGCATGGAATCCAAAGGGTGATCCAACGAAATAATTTGGCCATTGCATGACCGGCACGCAGTGCTCTGCGGAATTTAGCCAAACTATCAACAAAGGCAAGATAATAACTTTCCATATTCAAAACATGCCATCAGCAGCAGCCTAGCAGCGAAAGTAGGTAACCGATCAACATGCCATCATAAAACATACACACGGTTACGAAATTACCTCGCAATGTACAAGTCCGCGGCATTCTGCATCAGTTCGTCACACTGCGGGAGATACTCATGGGCCTCTTCCACCGTCATTGCCACTCCCCGTGGCTGTCGACTGTCCCCATCCTGCTTCGCCATCCGCATCAAATACCGGTTGATCACTGCCTTCCTGGGGAGGCGTCTCCTTTCACTGGCCCGGACTAGCTCCTGCTGGACGCGTTTCGCAATTCGTGTGTGCGGTGACTTAATCGAAAATTTGGTCGTCTCCAGTTGTTGAAACTCTTTGTATGACATGCTTTTTTTTATGGCAATTTGAATTTCGCGGGTTAAGCCTAGGAGGTGGCAAAAAAGGAAATGTCAGAGTTGAAAATTACAAGCCACTGCTGCCGCACGTCCTAAAGCCTGCTGCGAGTGGTCACTGACTATGTGAAACGATGAGAGCACGATGAGAAAAAGGGTACGTCAGTCCACACAAAAAAAAGGTTACCGCATAACTCAGCTCGAGACAGCTGATGAGTAGCATCCGAAAGATTTCACTAGTTAAATAGATTGGGTTCTGAATGCCCGAAAAGTCGATTTGAATTATTCAAAAATGATGGTGTGGTGGAGGCGAAATGCCAGCTTACGCACGTGAATGTAAACACGGTGGAAGAAAGAGGGCGTTATATTGCGGTTGCTATTCATTAAACACGACGCCCTGCTGCCAAAGACTAGCCAAAGACGCACGGTCTCCGGCAAGGCACTCATTATTATGTGCGGTTTAGTTGGTCGGTTCGTAAGTAACTGAGATTAGCTACAATAGCGCTGCTTCTACGGAAACGTGGCTGGGCGTTGGAGGAGAGCGAGCAAAGAGAACGAAAGGGAAGGCAAACTATTTCGCAGCATCCATGGGATGGATGGATGGATGATGGTCGGGACGTGAATTCCAAACTTCGCTCACTCCATCAATCTGGAAGAGGAGATGATGTTTTAGGGGTAGGCATGCAGGTTACTCAGCTGGTTCACCGGTTGGATAGATGGATGAATGGATGGTTACGTGATGTGAACTTTACATCATATTGGACCGGGGTTTGCACGTGAACGAAGAAGAACGGTGCAGTAACGGATAATTGAATTATATTTGCAAACAAGTTTGGTTTTTAAAGGCATTGCTGGTGGCAATAAATCAGCTTTATTTGCACAATACATTTGTCAGCATAATAACGGTCTCGGGACTGGGTTTTGTTTAGAGATTACTTGTTGTTTAGAGATTGGTGTTGATTTAAAAATCCATGTGATCATATTGATTTGATCCAGGCTATTTGTAGTATTTAATGAATTAATCAACAAGTTAGCACAACAACTGCTTAGAGTCATCTAGAATGCTGTAGATATTCAAACATTTTATTCCATTCAAATAACTTACGAGATGGTCAGGCATTTTCAAGTTTTCAAGAACAAGTTTTCGAGAGATGTGTTCAACAAGGGGGGAATGAGGACAGTGGATTATTTTGGAAAATATTGCGAATCATCGAGCTACACTATAGATGGTGATGTATCATTGATTGGCAGAAAATGAAAGCTGTGATCATTTTTGAGACCAACACTAAATCCAGAAATTCAAGCACAGCACATCTACAGCACATTTAACATTGATTATCTATCTCTCTTAGCGCCATCAATAAAGGGGCAACTTTAAAGCAATTTTAAGCTGGAGGTGGCTGGTCTACATTGATTCTTATAATAAATTGATGGGCCAGAGCAGAGTGAGTTCATAATCAAGTGAACTCAAATTGTAGAAGAATTATCATCATCTTAGTTCATTGCATGGAATAAAGTAAAATAGATGTTATAAAAGGCGCTTAGAAGCACTTATCTATGCAGAACTGACATTTTAGTTATAACCATTTTAGAGGAAAAAATAGTATTTGACAAGCTTAGCTAAGACACTTTACTACTGGTAATATTAAATCTAATCACTGGATCATTGGAACAAAACTATTTGTCACGGATCATGTTTGTATCCTGAGAATTGTTTGGGCATTCCAATAAAGATAATAG